>LOEQ01004048.1:87105-118456 GCA_001685075.1 Bramus lutescens
CCCAGAGAACCTAGACAACAATGAGAACCCTAAGAGAGACATACATGGATCTAACCTGCATGGGAAGTAGAAAAAGACAAGATCACCTGAGTAAATTTGGAGCATGGGGACCTTGGGGAGAGGGTTGAAGGGAGGGGAGCAGAGAAAAATGTAGAGATCAATAAAATAAAAAAAATTAAAAAAGAGTGTTTGCTGCTTTTGCAGAGGACCCATATTTGGTTGTCAGCACCCATCTCAGGTGGCTCACAACTGTCTGTAATTCCAGCTCAAGGGATCCGACATCCCTTTCTGTCTCATGGGCACCCACTTGTGCCCATGCCTGTGTACACAGTGAGCATACACACACACTCACACACACACACACACACACACACACACACTCTCTCTCTCTCACACACACACACACGAATAAAATAAAACAAATCTTTTTTTGTTTTGGTTTTAGAAACAGTGTTTCTGTATGGAACAGCTCTGGCTGTCTTGGAACTTGCTCTTGTATACCAGATTGACCTCAAACTCACAAAGATCAGCCTGCCTCTGCACCACGAGTGCTGGTATTAAAGGTGTGTGCCAACACTACCTGGCAAAGCAAAGCTTTAAAATAATTTTTATGTATGAGAAAACTCAGAACTTATCAAGAACAGTCCTCAGGGAGCAGGAAGGGTCGTAGTGAGGTTGTGAAGATGAAGGCTGGCACGGGCCAGAGAGCCCTGTGAGTATGTAGGCATAGACTCAGAAGATGCAGGCCCAGAGGAGGCCTATGAGTGTCAGAGCCATGGAAGAACCAGAAAGACTACTGCCCGAAGCTTTCAGAGGGAGGCCCACACAGATAACACCTTGGTTTCAGACTCCTGGCTATGATAAAAATAAATTTTTGTTGATCCAACTCACCAAATGTGCAGCAATTTGTTTCAAAAAACTCAAAGGGGTCTTGTGGGTAATGTTTCTTCACTCAAAAGTCTCGCAGGAAGAAATGAAAATGTTGGCACTTTGGGAGAATGGTGGATAACTACATAACATGGGGTACAGGCTGAGCCAAACAGAAGTCTGCAAAGAGACAGAACCCAGCTAGTCCCCACATAAGGGTGGAAATGTGGATGCTAGACTGAGTGCAGCAGGCCTAGGGAGCTATGACCCAACAAATGAAGCCATTCTCTGAAAATACTGTGTTTGCCTTCTATTCACTGGATGTCTCTGGGGCTGGGCTGGATGGCCTTTTATTATATTTTTGCAAGTGTATCTAAAGTGAGTTGTCTGCCTTCCTGGTTTGTGATGACAGACACGTCCTGGGTTCTTTGCTCGTGTGGCAGGCAGTGTGGTAATTGCCTGTGACAGGAAGGAGTCACTTGTCACCCTTTGAGCACTAGGATGATGTTGCATCCCATGCCCTGCAGTTGCTACCACCTGTACCACAGGATCTCCAGATGCATGCATCAAACCTCTTGTGCAAGATTTGGCCTTTTGTTTTGTCCTATGTGTTAGAGATAGCATCTCATGTGGACTAAGCTGCTGGTTCTCCTGCCTGTAGCTCCCATGAACTGGGAATTCAGATGTAAACCTCCGCATTTGGATGATTTGTCTTTGTTTAGATTATTTAATTCTTGTCCCTGAAACCTCATTTTCCTCAAGGTTATCTTATGAAATTGACTTTACATATTTTTTCTCTTTCAAAGAACTCTTTGTCTTTGCTTCTAACCTCATTATCTCTTTCCTAGCTCAGGTTAGTAAAACAAGTCAGCCAGTCAATCACTCCAGGAATGGAATAATGGGGCCACAATTAACCATCTTGTTGGTGTGCTGAAATGACACACACATACCCTAATAGGGGTGCCTTGGAGACAAAGAGTTTTAGGGACTACAGATGAAGGGAGGGACAAAGTGATGTGATAGAAGCTGATTTTGCATCTTCCTTGCTTTCAGATTCAGTCCTCTGATTGTTGATTTCCTGGCTTTAATTAAGTCATTTACCCTTCTGAGCACCCAATTCAGTGTCCTCAAGTCCATGTGGGATGACATACTTACTGGGCTGGGGCTGAGGATTACATGGGTCACCTGGGAATGGACCCGCTGCTTCTGTGCCAGGCACATAGTAGCTGATGCTCTTAATATTTTTGAGCACAGTTTCTTAACCCCGGCACTGTCAATGATCTGGATACTTCAAAGCATTGTTGGATATTTCTCAACACTCCAACGTATGCTCTCTAAATGCTTGTAGCTTTCCTGTCCCCAAGCTCAATAGTAAAAACATCAACAGGTATTGCCGAAGTTCCCTGAAGTGGGAATGGATGCAGTTTATATCCTTTGCCTGGCATTAAGAGAGAAGGCCTTGAGCACTGCCCTAGAACTAGCGGTAGATGAGTTTCTGTTCTCTCTCTCTCTCTCTCTCTCTCTCTCTCTCTNNNNCTCTCTCTCTCTCTCTCTCTCTCTCTCTCTCTCTCTCTTTGTGTGTGTGTGTATTAGAGTTTACACAAATAATCTCGTTATGAATAGGTAATGTTGTATAGCCATTTCATCAAAACTGGAATATTCTTTCCTAGAGTCAGGAGGGAGATTCACTGGACTCATGAAATAAACAAAACCTACAAGCCCAGGGAAGTTCCTAAAACGTTTAAGCCTGGTAAAGTCCCTCTCAAAGGCTACAGATGCAGTAAAGATTGCTGGTGGGAGGAGACTCTTAGACTGGATGAGACACCTGAAAGTTGTGCCAGAGATGTAGCTTTCACAAGCTGTTGCTCATGCTTGGGTGGGTTTTGGGGGAGGCACTTACCTCTCAGCCACATATGATTCTTTAAGCAATCCCTTAGCTGGTCTCCCAGAAACAATCCCAGAAAATTCACTTCCCAAGACTGGAGAGAAATCCCATCTGTCTTTGTCTATCTTTGACCCACTTGGACAGAGAGGTGCTTATTCACATCCCTATGGGGAAATTCACACCGTGAGAGGCAGTTTCCTATGCAAAGAAAAATAATGTCCTCTCCAAGAATGAAAGAATTGGTCCTTGGCTGCTCTTCCCATCTCCCCACGCCTGTACTGGAGAAGAGAGACTTCTAAAGGTTATAGGAATGGAGTCTGAGGGTTGAATGATGTCCCAGTGCTAACGTTTTTTTGATATCTTACTTTTGCCCTTGAAAATGAATAGTCATTTTTATGTTGGCTCAATAGTACACTTGTTACTGTTTTCATGAAAACATAACATTCTCAACCTTTAAAGTGCTAAACATCTAAAGGAGAGGTGATATTCCCCCCCCTGGGGCTTTGAAAGCTGTCATCTCTGTGTCCTAAATATCACAGATTGAAACAATGGCCACGACTTCCTCATGTCCACAGTCACTCTTAGGGGTGCACAGCAGCTTCCTTGCTGGCACCATTCTCTGCTCATGCTTTGCACATCACTTCCTAAAGGAACAGTTTTTTTTTTTCTTCTATTTAATGCAAAGTATTTAGACAGGGTAGAATAGAGTGACTTTGCCACTGTGGCTGTTCTTAAAATGTACCAGATCAGAGAAGGACTTCAGTATTGTAAGTTTTCTCAGTTTTATGACTTGGTGAGCTACTTCTAAAGGTACTGCTTCTCCTGCTGTCACAAACACTTGGCATGGCTGAGGGTAGACAGAGGGCTAAGGTCACCCAGCTGAAAAGAACGTCAGCATCTCAGTTACCCTCTGATGCACTGCAGACCCTGACATCCCTCCACTGGTTACCTGGCAACCATAGATTATCGCAGATAGTACACATTAAAGCATGAACTCCAGGTATGGACACAAAAGGGATTCTGCATATTTTCATGAGACGGCAATGGTGAACTGTCTAGAATGACTTTAGAAGCATCAAAATCTGAGGGCCTTCATATCCTTCAGAAGCCCTATGTGCTTGCAGGCTACAGCCATGCACATTGCAGCTTTAGAGCTGGAGGATGTTGAAGTCCTGTCTACAGCAGGGAAGAGTTCCTATTCAGAGCCGAGTTACAGTAAGCTCTCATTTATAGGTGCTTTATTCAGGTACCACACACACACACACACACACACACACACACAAGAGTGGGAAATCTATGGGTAAATGGAAAAGCTTTTATATTAGGGTGTTTTAAACATTGTACTTAATGTCTGAAAACTTTTCCAGAGAAAGTTTTCTTGGGAAAGGAGAGAATAAGGTACAGTGGGATT
Organism: Bramus lutescens; assembly: GCA_001685075.1. Classification (NCBI taxonomy): domain Eukaryota; kingdom Metazoa; phylum Chordata; class Mammalia; order Rodentia; family Cricetidae; genus Bramus; species Bramus lutescens. The sequence continues at coordinate 91,269 of LOEQ01004048.1, forward strand.
GTGCCAGCGGTTGAAGGGGTATGGACTGCGTCTTACACATGGTAGTACCAGCAGCACAAAGAAAGTCTAGAATTCGATGTGGCCAGTGTGTTGTCAGACGAAACACAGCCTAGTTAACTGAGCTTGGGAGAAGTCTGTTGCGGCATCTGGTTAAGAAGAATGTGACCTTTGTCTGCATGGATGCTGTTTTTCTCCAGTTTGACCCTTTATGGATATTACTACCCTGAGAAGAATTTCAGCTTCAGAACAGAAATCACAGGACCCCGGGGTTGCTTACATACTAAGGAGGATATAGGACAATCAGAAAATGTTTTCATAGTAAAACGGCAGCCATCCTACTCATTTATGCAAATTCACTGAGACAGTCTGCAGCTATTTATCTGAGTCATCTAAAAGCAAACAGACAGGCAAATTGATAGCCCATTGCTAGAAAACTCTTAGGAATCCCCAGAACTGAGAATTGTACTACAGACATGCTTTATTCTCTTGAGACAATCTGAAATTCAGATTTTAGTCGTTCATTTAAGACTTATTTGTTTTTATTTTGCACGCATGAGAATTTCGCCTGCATGCACTTCTGTGCCATGCATGTGTGCCTGGTGTCTGTGGAGGCCAGAGAGAGCCAGAACTGGAGGTATAGAGTGTGAGCTGCCATGCTGGTCCTGGGACTTGAACCTGAGTCCTCTGCAAGAGCAGCCACTGCTTTTACAGCTCTATACACTCCTTTAAGAAGTGCTGATGGTGTCGCTAAATCTAGGGTAATTTTATTATCCATCTTTATAAATCTTCCACAATAGGTTATAAATATTTACAAGGTTTCTTTGGGAGAAAGGGAAGAAATAGAAATTCTTGATTTTAAAGACTCTGGCCCCAGGGGTTATTCCAGAGAAGTTAATCCAAGTTTCTAACAGGCTACAGCTTCTGATCATGTAGACATATGTGAATAGCAGTAAAGGAGAATTTTACACAAAGAACACTCAGAATCATACTGTGCTGCCTCTAAAAACTCTTGTTAAATAGACATGATGTTCACTTTAACGCCAGCTTAAACATATATGTACTTGCTAGTAAGAAACGATTTGTAGGCTTATAAATGGCGTAATCCAAGGAAATATATAAAAGGGCCTACCATGCTTATTGGCCTTACAGGACTCAATGGGAAAGCTGATTCAGGGTGAGAGTTTTCTCAGAAGAAAGAGAGTATCTTTATTGAAGTATGTCCTTGGTAAGTCACCCAAATTACCAGAACCTTAGTTATTACATCAGAACAGCAAAAACAACAGTGGCTAATCAAAGGATCATTATGAAGATGGAAAGTTCTGAGGTTCATAGAGCATCTGCTTTGGTCTTGGCAGATGGCTTCAGTCCTCTCTGGAAGGTCTCCTTCGCAGGATGGAGCTCTCCTCTTTCCTTATAAGGGGTAGATAAAGCATTATAATCAACTACTTTGGGAACACCTAATCCCATCCCCAAATATGAGACTTCCTTACTCTGTCAATAAACCAGAAAGCAAGATCACATTGAGCTTGGCTCAAAAGTGACACAGAGACTGAAAAAAGCTGACATTTCTTTTATGAAAAACTAAGAAGGAAGGGAGATGACATGAGAAATTAGAACATGATTCTGTGAATGACTGACTGGTAGAAGGTTGCTTTTCTTTCTGCTGTCTACACTAGTCTCAGATCTGCTAATGATGGCTCCGCAGGCTTGCAATTCTTGGTAAGACCGGCCAGCTATTGGCCCAAGGGCATTCTTCAATATCTTTGTGAAAGAGTAGCAGAGGATCTTGATGCTGCAAGCACTGAAGAATGCATTCAGGGGAAGGGACATTTGGAGAGAAATGCAGATGAAAGTAGAGTCTGGGCAGAAGAAGCTAAGTGTGTAAAAGGGAAGGCTTGAAGAACACAGTTTAGAAAAGATGAAGATGCTCTTATCTTAGCCATGAAATGATCAGCTGTTAGGGACCAAACACAAGTTGCACAAAAACTACTGTGCCCACATAATGGAATTCTGAAGAAGACAGGGCATAGATATTATTCTCTGGTTGATGGAGCAGCCAAGAGTAGCCATAAGGCAAATGTCAGCAGTCTGCAAGGGTGATTGGGTCACAGCATCTACTATTTATTAGCTACTAATTATGTGCCAGGAGTGATGTTCTGTTGTTTCATGAGTATGATTTTCTTGTTTCTAAATTGAAATAAATGCATCTCTTTAGGCACAGAAGAAGTTCAATAACTTTATCAAAATATCACATTTTTAAATGGCATAAAAGCACCAATGATATTTTTAAAATAACTTAAGAATAAAGAATTGAAGAATAGAAATGATGAAATCTGAATGCATATTAGAAAGCTGGTGTTGGCCTTTTAAAAAGAAAATGAGAGAAAGGACATTGAAAAGGAAATTTGTGCTTAATGTACAAAAACTTAAGACATAGAATGCTGTCTTGATATTGGTGTACTGTATAATAATTTCATTTAAAAATCCATATACACAGTGCTTTTGTGGTTGAAAGCAATCTATGGTTTATGTCACATAAGAGGAAGTGAACCATATAAAGTCTATGGGCTTAGAAAGCAGAATGTCTGGGTTTGAACGTTCATATACTTTATATAATGTTCACTGAAACTTGGCTAGCTTATTATGTCTTTCCGAGATCTAGTATTCTTAGCAAAGGAGAAAAGAGAGCCTGTAACATAAATGTTATTAGTCATAAAGCTGAATATATGACATGAATTGTCCAGTACTACAAGGTCTTCATCAACCATCAGGTATTTATACAGAAACTACCTATAGCATGACACATACTACTAGTTTGTAGGGTTACAAAGCCAAGTGTCTCCTCTATCGCCCAAGTTGTGTCCTTCTAGCCAATTCCTTAAATTTACAGATTATCCAATAATCATATAATAATATAACCAGATATAATAATATAGCATATTTAGTGAATGTGTTTTCTTTCCCAGTTGATTAAAAAAAAACTAATTGTATAAAGTCTAATTTATATATTCTGGAGACAAATGCTTATGATTTGAATTATCAATATTGTACCAAAATAAAGAAAATATTTGTTTTGGGACTATCAGGTACTTACTACCTTTTAAGCCACAAAAAACTGCTGAGCCCTGTGCCTTTCAGCTTCAGGAGCCTGAGAGGGTCTAAGCACTTCTGTTCTGCCCATGTTGACATCGTCTGAAAGGATTCTAAATTAGAGAGTTCAGAGTGAACATTAACATTGGTTGAATAGATGAAAAATATTGGTATAAGGGACAGTATGTCCTTCTGAGGATAACCACAGTACATTAAAATGGAGAGATGAGCAGTTGTGATAGACTCTAAGATAAGACAGAAAAAGAAAATGTCTAGGAAATAAATGGGAAAGCAATGAGAATAGCGAGGCCCTTACATTTAGCAAAATTATCAAGTGAGCAGATGTTTTAACACCACAAGAGCTTGTAAGAGGGGCTGGGAAGCAGGACAGGCGCTGGCCTCCAGACCACTTTGATTTTCAATATATTCAGTATTTATTATAAAAATGTGAAGAATTCAGATCATAAAAATTCTTAGGGCAACAAATAATCACTGTTAAGAGGGAGAAGTCAGATTCAACTTGTAGATGAAAATTTATGAACAAACACGAAACCATAGTTCTAGATGAGGCTTTGCTCTTATGTCAGATATAATGATGCTTATGATATTTGAACACTAAAGAAATAAAAACCATACATAAAGTATATTTAAAGAATTTTAAACAATCTTTCCATTAGTTTATAATGGAAAATGGAAAAGGTGAGAACATTTTGCTTTTAGTAATAACAAATCCATGCAATATCATATAACTTAGAATTTGGTTTTAAGTATATTAAGTTTTTTTTTTCATTGTACCTACACCCCATTCTCCAAGACAAGACAAAACTCAGCCTAGGAAAGGTCTCTGTAAAAGATATAAAATGTACAGCCTATTTGTAGGACAGAATAATAAAACCACAAGCAACCCAATTCAAAAGTGGGCCAGAAATCCAAATGGCCACCTCATGGAAGACACCCTACAGATGGCAAGTGGGCACATGCGAGGATGCTCCACATTATCTCCCACTGGAGAGTTGCTAATTAAAACCAAAGCTACACAACACCTATTGGAATGACCAAGGTCCAAAACACTGACAACAACCAACGCTCTTGAAAGAAGGAAGCTACAGGGTATGTGTTGATTGCTGGTAAAAATACGAAGTGAGACACAGTCTCTTACTATGCTAAACATATGCTTCTCCAGTCCAGGCAGCATATTGCTTGTTATTTATCCAGATGAGCATACAAAAACCTGTGCACAGATGTTTATATTAGCTTGATTTGTAATTGTGAATAGAAGCATACACTGTGGCACATCTGAGCAGGGAAGCATTATTTAGGCTGAAGCAGAAATAAGTCTTGAAGACATGAAAATAAAGGAAGAAACTTAAATACCCATCATTCAGTGAAGTAGGGAAATATGAAAAGGCCATGCATCCTGTGATTTTTAACTAGGCAATTCAGAAGCTGCAGAACTCTGGGTCTAGCATGGAGGAAAAAATTTAAGGGCAGTCGAAGCATGTGATCAGCAATGATGGAAACAGGTCACGTGTTTCTGTCAAAATTTGTAATGTTCACTAACGCACAGAATTATCTGTGGTCGTGAGTCAATGCAGATCAATTGATCGTAATAAACACCTTCCCAGGTGGTGGGTATTGATAGCTGGAAGGCCATGCATGTGAGGGGGCAGGCAGGATGCAGGCAAAACCTGTTCCCTCTTCTCAGTTTTGCTGGAAACCACAATTTGTTCTAAAATAGCAATTATTTCCCTTTGAAAAGGAATGATTCATAACCACACATAACCAATGTGTGATTCTATTGATGAATACAGAAGGCAGCCAGTGGTGATGCAGCCTAGGATTTTGTTTCTGTTGGGAGAACAGACTGGAAAGGGCTGCGAGTTGTTCTTCTGGAGATATTAGTGATGTTCTACTTCTTTATTTGATTGCTAACAAGCACCTTGTGATTATTGATAGACACTTATGGCTCCTGGTGTCATTTCTGAGTCTATAATATATCTCAGTATCTCAATGTTTTACTATAAAGCCTATGTAAGTTAAGAAAAAACCTAATTATACCTTTAAATATAATTTCCCAGGAATCATTTGTTTTCTTGTGTTTGGGGGAGAAGCAAGTATCTATCTTACATTTTCTTTCAATAATTTGTAAGAAATTTATAAAGCAAGCATGGGTGGATCAGTTAGAACTTAGCCAGGAAGAGAAACATTAACTATTTAAAACAATTTAGTCTAATGAAATGATTACACAAAAGATGGAAGAATTGGGAAGCTAAGCTGGTGTCTTAGTTACTCTTCTATTGCTGTGGGAGATACCATGACCAAAGCAACTTATAAAAGGAAGTGTTTAATATGGGGGCTCGTGGTTCCAGAGAGTTGGAGCCCATGATCATCATGATGAGAAGCATGGCAGCAGACAAGCAGGAATGTTGCTGCAGCAACAGTTGAGAGCTTACATGACGAGACAACAACCAAGAGGCCAAGAAAGGAACTGTGATGGTGTGAACACCAGGCATGCCTCACCTGATAGTAGCACACCTCCTCCAACAAGGTCACTCTTCCTAATCCCTCCCAACCAGCTACATCACCTTGAGGCCAAAGATTTAAAAAAAAATATGAGTTTTGGGGGCCATTCTCATTCAAACCACCAGAGCTGGGGATTGTGAAGGAGCCTTAAGGTATTTAAGTCATAGTAAGAAGTGACGGGCACTGACATCTAGAGTTCTTAAAAACAAAGGAAGAGGTAGTGTCCCTGGACGTCAGAATTAAAAGCCACCTGGGCAAGCTGGAAGTGACGAAATAGAGCCCATTAGGATTCAGTCCCTGATGTGGCTGGAGCTGGGCAAGACCAACAATGGACCTGAAGATAAAGATGGGCACAGACAGGCACAACTGTAGAATAAAGAGCTCTGAAACTCATTTCTCATTCTCATTTTCGTTTCTGGAGTAATGGCTACATGAGCCAAATTGATTTACTAAGAGTTTTGAAATGTACTCAGGTTAGTTCTTGGAAATTGCAAATAAATCTCTTGAAAATAAAGTAAATCATTGCTTTAGTTCTACATTCAATCTCAGTAAGAAAATTTACACACACTTAAGACTCTGAGGATCTCTTGTTTTCATTGTGAAGTTAATCAAAACAATAGAGGGTATCTTGGTGTTCTGAAAGCAGTCATTCCACCATACACAGGGTTTTTTATTTCATTGGCTTAAAGTGGATGATGAATCTAAATCTGAATTTTAATCAAAGTTGTTTTCAAACTTGTGATAATGTCACTTTGACTTCTGTTGTATTTTCACTGCTTTAAGTTGATTAAACAGTTTTCACTTGCATAACTTTTAATGTGGAGAGAAAGCATGGGTGCCTGTAGGTTAGACTTACGATTGGGGGCTCTGCCAGTTGCATTGTTTAGTTAAGAACTAAACATGACTCTATTCTGACGTTCTGGCCGTGGCCATTCTTTAAAGTAGATGATAAATGAAACAATAATGCTTTGAAAGCTCCTCTTGGGATGAAGAGGGGATTCTCAATGGGACCACCACTCACCTTCTTCATTTTCCTCTTCTCTGCTGAAGAACAGCAGTATGTTCCAGGAAAATTCTATACAACTAACTTGAGACCCAAGTCTTTTTGTACCATTGGAGGGTAATTACAACTGATAATTCAACATTGACTTGTTTATTTATTTTATAGACAGACAAAACAAAGCTGTGTGTGTGTGTGTCTGTGTGTGCATCTGTGTGTGTGTCTGTGTGTGTGCACACTGTTTATGTTTCATTGTACAGCACATTGTAAGATTTAGTGTACCTCACCTTTATTGTCTTTTAGTTGTAATTTAGACAATATAAAATCCCCAACAGGAAGCTTTGGGAATTAATGACATGCTAACATTACCACCATCAACCTTCCTTTCTGTTTATGCCATTAACCTGGGTATCTGTTACCTCATTCAGACTTAATATCCTGAAATATATTTTCATATTTTAAAATATTAGGCAACTTTTGGAATAGAATAAAGTATTGGGGATATCCCCCCCCCCAGTATAAACCATCTCTCATGCGGCGTCAGTCCAGATAGCTTCTGTTTACAGAAAGAAAACAAGAGTGAAGGACTTTATCTTTAAAAGTCTTTAGTTGGGAACTCCCTGAAAGTACTGAATGAGAGATACTGATACTATGTAACTCCACTTTTTATGCAAAGAAGGAATGCACATTTTGAGAGGTAAGATTAACCAATTTTGTCTTAAGCACTCACCTAAAATTCAATGAATAAACAGCATGGACCTTCCAGAACCATCTATTTAGTTTTCTTTGAAGAAGCAGTTGATTGTGGCATTTGAAGGCTTCTCAAGTGCTCCCCAGGGCTTATAAATTCTATTTATCTGTAATGAAAAAACACACCTGCTTTGAGCCATTTATACTAACATGCTCACAGAAACGGGGGCCCGAGTTGGAAGTTCTAGACTATACGGCCTCCTACAAACCCTTCTACACTATTAACAACTTGGAATACCCTACTCAGCAACTCAGCTTTCATTAGCCGAGACAAACGAACTTTTATTCCAGACGTTCTTTGACAGATGAGGACGGCCAGTCCTGGAGGCATGAAGTCACCATGCAGGATGAATCAGCTGGTTAGCAATGGCTATGAGTTCTTAATATAGCCCTTTATTTTCAGTTGATTAAGAATGAGAAATGAGAGAACATGGATTCTTCTGTTTTCTGAATAGGCAATTTTCTAGGATATTGCACCATCATAATTTCTACTAAAGCCAAGGAAATTACTGCGGAGGTCAGATGCCTCAGAACAACATGTTCTCTGAGAGCTTAAAATTCCTCAAGTTTATGCCTAAAGCTATTTAATAATCCATATGGTGATTGTGATATGGAATAGTCACATATAAATAGTAAATAGTTCATGTCTTTTAAAAGCGAATGTTTTTCAAATATTTTGCTTGCTGAGAGAACTTATATATTAGAAAGAAGAGATGGGCACCCTATGCCTAAGGTTTCCTTGTCCTTGCCCTGAGAGTGACCCAGGTACATTACATGCATTTTAATCAATATTTCTTTCCCAACACGCCCTACCCTTCATCTCCTGGATCACTCTCTTCTCCCTGCCTGTGGTTGACATTATTATTGCAGGTGCCAGATATTTGGAGGGGCAGAAATCTGGAGATCTGCAAGCCATTTATTGAGATAAAGCAAGGAGTGAGGTGAAAGGCAGAAAGTGAGGGTGGAGATGGGAAGGGAATGGAAGAAAGGATCCCAGAGGATGCTGGTTGCCCTCTGCCCCAAGTGGCAACCCTGCACACTTTTCTTGAACGTTCTTCAACCTGAGTTGTTTAAAATGACCACCACAGTGATTGGAGCTTTCCTGCCTGGCTTCAGATGTCTTTTGATTTTGGGTCCACATTGAAAACTCTCTTTACTCACATCTGAACTCTCAGCATTGCTTATTATATCCTAAGATATTACTAGAAGATAACTTCTCACAATGCAATGAGCTCCTGTGTCCATTAGAGTTTACCTGCACTACTCTATATGACATTCTAGGTACACACAATCTGGCATTATTTGAATTAAATGTGTTGTTGCAGTTGAACTACTTTGCTAATTTTTGTTTTCTAAAAGTACGTCATAAATATTTTTGGAAGATTGGCATTTTGGTAGACTAAAAACTGCCATGTATTTGGAAATTAGCTAGATATTAAAATATTATCCCTGATCTCATTAATATTGCTTCAAACCATAGGATGAGAAAATAAATGGGATCTTATAACACAATCTTTCTATATAATCACATATTTCATATATAGACACATATAAGTAAGTTTACACATAACTGACAATATAGACTCACTATTGACTTCTTAAGGTCCCATTTCTGATTGTTTCTCCTCTTTCTGTCAGTCTTAGGCTGGGTCCTTTGCATGTTTATATTCTATTTTGGTCCCTGGTCACTGCTGATTGCAGCAGACTCAGGCAGAACAGGTAACATCCACACAGACTCACTGTGTTGAAGAATCTCATAGATGGCTATCTTGATAAGATTCATAACTTTAATAAAAATTCTACCTTGGATGATAAACTGATTGCAAGATGGTTTTTGTGTCTTCTATTCTTCCTCCATCAAAAAATGGCCCCTGCTTCAGTCTTCATCTCAGGGACCATGATTAAATACCAGTGTCTACTAATACAGAGGTAGATCCATCTTTGCTATTACTGCCTTCTGGTCCCTGTGGCATACCCAGCGTGTGCGGAACCCGAGAGTGGCTGCCTCCCAAACTGTTGTGAATTAAGGTCATCAGTTCTATTCTCTGGTATGCTGCAGCCTACAGGACACTGGAAAGCAACATTCCCACATGAACAGTAGGTGAAAATAGAAAATGATAACTTTCTCTCTTTTTTATTTTTATTTAAATTATAGGCCAGCTAACTTAAATTCTAGGTTGCCTAACTCAGAAACTCAGAATTTCTAGTGTGAGTTAAGTTAAATTTTAATGTTAGGACATCAAATAAAAACACTATCTCTCGGTCTGGAGAGACAGGTCAGAAGTTGAGAGCATTTACTGGTCATGTAAAGGTCCTGATTTTAGTTCCCAGCATCTACATTGGGCAGCTCACAGCCCCCTGTATCTCAAGTTCCAGGAGATTCTATACCCTCTTCTGACTTTCACAGACACCTGCACACATGTGGTGTACATACAAGCACTCAGGCACACAAACATATACATGAAATAAAATATATATTATCTCTTTTGCTTAGCTCCCTGGGAAATTTCTAGTCAGGGCGTAGGTTGAAATTAGAAGTCAGTATCTCACCACAGGCTGCCACAAGAGAGACATGCATTTTGTCGACTTTTGGTACCCTATCTTAAGCATATGGTATTGAAGAAAGCTGAACGAAGCAATTTTTTGCTTACTAAGGGAATTGCCTGAAATTCAAGCATGTGTAATTTGAACGGGCCATTTAAAAGAAAGCAAAGAGAGATAGCATTAATCTAATGAGGGATTTCACCGTCCTCTGTGGTGGTGAATTTGACAAGTGACATGAATTCAGTACACAAAATTAGAACAAGTGGTACCCTCCTACCTTAATAGAATATAGACAAACATGAGATGGAGCCATGTTCTCATGCCCATGCCCTAGTGAGCTGTCTGCTCTTGGTCCTCTATCTCTGAGTGTTTTCCTGTGTAGCATGTCCTTTGTCTGATGCACTGTTTATTCACAGTCTCTTCACAGGAAAGATAAGACTGACAAAGGCAGGAAATCCATTCAACACAAGACCTCTGATGCACAGAACTTTGGCTCATATACAGTAAGCCTGTAGAACACCTGATGCATGAATGGACAAAACAGTACATGGAGGAATAGTTTACATTTCCATCAATGCTAAACCCAAGGAGAGACAATTTTTTATCATAAAGATTTGCAGCTTCAACATGGAGTAACAAATGATAATCTTTACTCATATAGATCTGAGATATAAATAAAACCAGAGAAAAAGGTATCATTAAGTAACATGGATGTTGTAAAAGGAGAAAGTCCTCCATTATTTGCATTTAAAAAATTCTTTCTTTTCTTATAAATACTGGGTCAATCTTCTATTCCTTATCCCTATAACTTGCATCAATAATCTTATCACAGTCTGATGAAGTCACAATGGAAAATAATGAGGAGCTTAAAAAGGCATTTATCTGTTTTCTTTGTAATGCAGGGATAGGTGGCTGAAGAACTGAAGGTTTTAGGGCATGCCCTGCAGGTTCTCCCTTCTGTAAGTTAGGCTCAGGAGACTGGAATTCCTAAGGCGAACGCTTAAGAGCACAGAAGTGAAGACAGGAAGAAACTGCAGATCTTAGGCTTAGAGATAACAATAGCTACAGGCTTCCAAAGGGCACTCTGGTGAAATGCAGACATAGGTGGCCACATTGCAATCATACCCACATTTCACTTGGTGACTCTTAGTATTTGGAACTATTGGGCAGTGTAGGCTGTAGCTGTTATTAAGGGAAATTGGCTAGGGATGGCTACAGACGTTGGAGAGGCAACAGTTACTTATCTGAATACTTCCAAATGACTGAATAGGCCCTGCTTTTTAAAAGTGGCCTGAGGCTGCCATATTTACAGATTGCTTGGTACAACCCCAGGCAAAGGCTGAACTTGGGAGTCCTGTTAATGCTCTTCTGCAAACAAACCCTTAGGAAAAACCAGTTCAGCAATGAAGATGCAGGGGAGAAGGGAAACAGATCTGAAAGGTCCTTGAGTCATCTTCTGATGTCCAGAAGACTGTGTTTTATTTAATTCTTGACCAGTTTTAACTTGGTTTTGGTTTTCTGAATTAGAGTGTCAGTCCAATACAGTGGTATTCAACCAATATTCATGGGGACATGAGGCCATATCTGGTGGCATTTTGCATTTGTGGGGTTAAGGAGTACAAATAGCACATAATAGGTAGAGGCTAGAGCACTACTGAACACCTTCAATGCACAGAACTCTCCCTTGATGTAGTCCAAAATTACAATTACTAGGCTGAGGAACTCTGATCTAGGTGATTCAAGTTCCTTTCTGTCTGACCTTGACTTTGCAACTTCACCACAGGTCCTACTCAGATCTGTGCATGTGCACAAGGTAAGCATGATTCCCTGTCTACAATGTCCTCAAACTCCATATTCCATATTACAGCCCTTCCTGTAGCTCCAACCTCCTCTATGCTTCACACATGTGCCTTCCTGAATTCCTGAACCTGCTGACATTGTTATTATGAAACATTGCCTTAGACTTCCTTCCTTCTTTTCTTCTTTCCTCCCTCCCTCCCTTCTTCTTACCCCTCCCTCCTTCCTTTCTTCTTACCTTCCGTCTCTGTCTCTGTCTCTCTCTGTTGTCCTGACAGGCCTGCAACTCTCAATGTAGACCAGGTTGACCTCAAACTCCCAGAAATCTGCATACCTCCGCTTCCCTTGTGTTTTAAACATGTGCATTTCCATTTCTTTTTTTTTAATTGAAAATAGATTCTTCACTCACACAATACATCCTTACCCATGTTTCCCTCCTTCCACCCCTCCTAGCTGCTTCTACCTCCCTTCTCCCCCAGATCCACTCCCCCTCCCCTTCCTCTTCAGAAAAGAGCAGGCCTCCAAGAGATGACAGCCAAACAGGACAAAACAAGATGCAACAAGACAAGGAAAGGACCTTGTATCAAGGCTAGAGACGGAGAAAAAGAGCCTTAAGAGCAGGCAAAAAGAGTCAGAAATAAATCTGCTCCCATTGTTAAGTGTCTCACGAAAAGCACCAAGCTAACAGCCATAACGTATATGCAGAAGACCTGGTGCAGACCCATGTAGGCCCCGTGCTTGCCATTTCAGTCTCCATGAGTCCACGTAAGCCCTGCTTAGTTGGTTCAGTGGGCCATGATCTCCTGGTGTTCTCCATCCCCTCTGACTCCTCCAGCCTTTCCTCCTCCTCTTCTGCAGGGTGCAGTAGGAACTTGCTGGAATCTGTGAGGGTGACCCTAGTGAGGACTCCTGGAAATGGAAGATATGGAGTCTGAAGTGGTCATCCTTTGTAAGCAGGCAAGGCTTCCAGGGAGGCTTCACCACTTCTTATTTCGCCATAAGAATAGATAAAGATTAATGGAAGAGACTGCCTTGTCGATTTCTTCTTCTTCATCATCAGCACTGTATCTACACTAAATTCCTTCCTTCCTTTTTAAAATTACATTTTGAGAAAGAATCTTTCTGAGGCTCTCTGGCTGGCTTGGTACTTGCTGTGTAGCTCAGGATGTCCTCAAAATCATGACAATCCTGTTGCCCCCAGTTTGTCAGATGCAAGGATTGCAGGTTTGAATGACCATCCCTATACTCTTTAATGATGGATTGTGATCACCAGCAACTATTTGAGCAAATGACTGATGGTGGATGAATTGGTGAGCATGAAGCCCAGGATATTCTTCCTGGCTCCTTCTCCAAATTGTGACTTTTATTCAAATCATTTTACCTGATTTTTAATTATTGATTTAAAAATATCCAACTGGGAGCAGCAGTGTGATGGTTTTGTATTTAAAACCCTTGATTTAAAGATAATGCCATGCCAAACACAAAGATATTATGCCAGAATCAGGTAGAGGATTCCATCAAATGGAGCTCTGTGGATGCTTGGAAATTGAAGGAAACATTGGTGCTACATGTGGGTATCCTTTCTGTCTCAAGTATTTGTTTTGTTGACTCAAAGCTAAGCTTGCAAGCCAGGAAGACCTTGGCTGTTGAAAGATAAATACTTCATATTATTGGCAGAGGCCTTTGACTCCAAGTTCCTAGGAGAAGGGCATTGGCCATGATAGTATAGATCTAGGGTGGCCATCGTGGAAGGGCTACTCTCGGGGCAGGTGACCTCACTGTGGGAATTCTAATTGTTGACCAAAGCATTAGAGGAACTGGCCATGGCTGTTCGGATGCTGATGTGGCTCCATTTCATTTTGTGACATTTTTATGTCCTGGACAGATAAATAGGGAACTTAATTGAATCTCAGAGGCAGGAACGTTTTACATCTGTGGTTTCTTTCTATCAAAACATCTTATGAGAGCAGAAGCACAGTCAGAATTCACCCTTGTAACAATCTAGATACCTTTACAAGGAAATTAGAGCCACTGGTATGCCTCACTATTCAGCTATTCAGGCTCCCCAATACCCCCCCCCATACCAGCTTCCTATAAGATACAGAACAGCAAGAAGGTATTTGAACAGCATAAAGACAGTAGCATACACTTCATTTTTATTTTTGCTATTTTATCAATGAGACTTAAAAAAACCATGCTCCATTATTCAGGTATAGTAAGGTACAACAGAAAGCAACATTTGGACAAAGTATCTGTCATAAGAAATGGTCATATATGGAGTCAATGCAGAGATTTTATACCATAAAGCCAGAGGTCTGCCGACATGCAGAAACTCTTAAGAGCCGTGGTGACTTGCTTGTCCACATACACCCAGCTAGTGTTCTGTCAGCTGCTTTAGAGGTGCTGAGAAGGGAGACGTAGATTATAAAGGAACTTGCAATTGTTTCCTGGACAGTAGCTACCCCTTCCCCATCTCCTATGTGATTCTTTTTACTGCCTCTTGCTGTAAGGTGAAGGAAGTGGTTTGCCCAGGTACCTGAATCTGAAAGGGCATCACTGTTAGATGTGATACAGTCCCTAAGCCATTCCTGGGCAGCTTCTGCAGAGGGAGTCAGTTGCTCAGAACTCATCTCAGTGTTAAGACAGATCTGCCTTCATAAAAAATGAAAAATGTAAAAAATTAGCTGACAATTAATTGAATAAATTGAATTAGTATAAAAATGGAACACGAAATGGCTGATGACATATAGAGTTAAGTTATTAAAACCACAACAAATTTTCTTTATAGAAAGATAGAAATATGGTGAATTTTGAAAATGGTAGCACATCTACTCCTGAGGACATGCCTATGAAGAGTTGGTACATTTACTTCCATTTCCCCACACATAGATGCATGTGAGCATGTATAGCTATAGTTACAAACATGACTACATCCATACATACAGAACACATATTTATGTCACATTGAGGGATTATGATGCACATAATTTTTGTTTCCTATTTACTATGCACATTTAACATAAACATTTCCTATTTGTGCTATGAGATTATTAAAGCATAGAATATATGTAAGATATATGCTTCTTTATTTTATTCTTATATTAATACACCTATTCATGGAGAGTACATTCCTGCTTCATCTGAAAGCAGGGTAGAAGGACCTCATTTTACCATAATAATAGTGCTTTTTGTAATAGAATATTTCTGGAGTTCAAAACTTATGTATCCCCAAACAACAAAACAACAGAAAAAATAGGGGCCATTTTCTTAAAAATCATTGTTAGAGACACCAATTACCTTGTTTTGTATTCTTTAAAATAGGCTTACTTATCTATTTATTTGTATTTAGCTGCGTGAGCTGTGTGTAGATGTGTGTATGAGAGGGGTCCATGTGCCTACTTGAGGGTGTGGAGGCCAGAAGAAAGCAATCTCCATCACCACTCCCTGCTTGTCCTTCTGGGGCTCATAGTTTCTTGGTTAGGCTTGAGGCCATCAAACCCCAGTGACCCTCCTTCATTTGCAGGGAAGCCCAGCTTGTTAAGTAGGTGCTGGGATCTGTACTCTGTTCCATATGATTTCAGAGCAAGTGATCCTAAATGCTGAGTCATCTCTCCAGCCTCCTGTTATGTGTTTTAATATAATACATGAGTATAGAACTAGTGAAAGTCTCATTTGCTTATATAATTGTCAGATTTATATATCTTGAATGTTCTTAAGATTAAAGTCTTTTATGAAAAACCATGTGACACTAGAGCTGTGTGCCAGTAAAGGCTTCCCATAGTCATGGACTCATTAGGCTTTGAAACCCCATGCTGAAATTAACTGCAGGCAAAGAAGGAAGATTAACACACTTTATGTCATTTAGGAAAAAAATTAAGCAGCCTCAGCCTTTGTCTCCTGCCTCTCAGTACCACTCAAATAGATCCAAAAGAAAATTAAGTTGGATTTTGAACATTAAGTCCTAGTGTGTCAAAGATTAGTCTAATTAATTTTTAGAAGACAATTTTTTAATTAGCTGCATGCAGGCACAACACACATTCTATTGAAATCTCCTGGTAAAATATGACCTTCAAATCTTGCTCAGAGTTTCTGTCTCTTCATTTGATAGAGGAGTCCACAGCATACTTTGAAGAGATTAGTTCTACAATTTGACCTAGTATAACTGTGTTTTGATTTTACCATGGGGTAACTATCAAAACAATTAGAAGGGAAGGGAAAGGAAGGAAGGGAAAAAGGCAGTCATAAAACTGGTTATAGTTGTGTAAAGCAAAAATTAAAATAAAATTGTTTCATAAAACATTTTATCCATTCCAGTAATGGCATCAATGGAGGACAGAAGGAGAAGGGAGCAGATGCTCACACGCAGCCTGGGATGCTTCCTGCAAATACTCTGAATGAAGACTGTGCTGAGCACATGGGATTCCATGTAGCTGTAAACATTTCTGAGACTGTGCTGAGCACATGGCATTCCATGTAGCTGTAAACATTTCTCTTTGTTAACAACATCGAACTCAACCACAAAGCCCATCCTCCTAAAATAGCACGTGTGCACAAATGAAACAATTATTTGATGCAACTTTTGTTGCTGAAAAATCAGAATCTCATATTGTTGCTTGCAATGTATATCTGGAGTCCTCGGGAGAAATAGAGCTACACACAGAATATGCATAGGTATTTTCTTAGACAAGGAACTGCTTCTTTTGTAAAAACCACAGGATGAAAGAGCGTTAATTCTTAAATTCTGCTCAGCCCTTGCCCTTCAGGAGTATATTTCTGGCTAGACTGATAGCCTGTGTGTACCACATGCCTTCATCTCTCATCCGGTGGAAAACGGTCTAAGTTATAATTTTCATGTGATTCAGAGGAAACCATTCCATTTTAAAAATGGAGAGAAAAATATTCCCTCTATTTATTGCTATAGTTATCAATTGCTATAGTTATCAATATATTTTATTCTAAATAAAAATTTATAAATAAAAATCTACATAGAAATTAATACATAATCATAATTATATACACATAATTATAGTGATATTTCATTTATGATCTAACAAATTAAGCTTGTCTGAAGATCAGAGTGCAAAGCTAGCCATACTAGTTACCCATAAAGGCCATGCAGGGTGGTGCATGCCTTTAATCCCAGCACTGGAGAGGAATGTAAGGCAGGATGAGACAGGAACTCACTCTCTTCCTTACAATCTAAGGGTTTGGTAGAGATAAGAGCTCTCTAGTGGCTGGCTGCCTCGCTTCTTGGATTTTCAGGCAAGTTTTATTTGTTAGATCATAAACAAAATATCACTATGCATAATATAATAGATATACATGATTTATATGATGTATATTGTTATATACATAATATAATAATAAGGTAAATATTTTTCAAAAAAAGTTTAGGGAGAGGTATGAAACAATTCTCCGTAGCTGGAAAGCTCCTAAATGTCTGGGATAATGGAAACTACAGAACATTTCTTACCTTGAGAAGTATTGAAGAAACGTGAGTTGTGAAATGAATTCCACAGGTTCATGTGTTTGGGGAGATTGTTTGGGGAGCCTTTAGAAGGTAGAGCTTTGTTAGTGGAAATGGATTGCTGAGCGTTGGCCCCTGCTTCCTGACTGTGGAGGCAAGCTAACCAGCAGGCTTCCCACTCCTTCCGCCATGCTCTCCCTGCTATGGGGGAATAATTTTCTCAAGCTATGAGACACAATAAGCCCTTTACCCTTTACATGTTTTTTTTCCCTCTGGTATTTGATCACAGCAATCTGGAAAGGAACTCAGAACAAAGAATTTTCACAGCCTTTTAGGAAGCTTGTTTATTTCATGAATAAGTTTTGCTCTTTGACAGTTTCATGCAAGCATATATTACACTCTACCATCCCATCTCTCTACAACCCGTTAGACCCTCTCTCTTCAAAACAAATCTCCTCCTCTTATAAAGACTTCCTCTGTGTTTAATTAGGGCTGCCGGTGTGACCCTGGGTTGACGACCATCCATTGATTTTGATAAAATATTCATAGAAACTCAGTAACAGATCATTTCTTGAGTTAGTCATAGTATAAAACCTAAAAGCAGTTAAAGACATCTGAGTAATTCATTCATTACATGAAAATCCATAGTGGGTGACATAGTTTGAATAGAGTTTTAATGCGTGTCTGATTATATAAGATCATGTATTTGTCATTTGGAAAATATTGGTTCTCTCAGCACTACAAATATTCCAAATGCTGATACAGTTAATTTTCAACAATAAAAATTATTGTTGTTAATATAATCATCCCTTTCATCAGAAAAGCATTTCCAAAATGAATTGGGAAACTGTCAAGCTTATAGCAGCAGATAAAAGCTTCCTCAAAACTTCTAATATTTACTGAAGGTTTCAATTTTATCATTGTCAGAATATTTTCACTTAGTTATTCCCCTGAAGTATTAAGCTTATTTCAATTATTTCCAGTGAAGTATTTGTCAGATTTCCTTATTTGAATAATCATAGTTAGTCAGCCAGTTGGTCTTTCAAGGAAGCATGTTTTTCTGTAAGAGGAATCTGACACAATACACACCACAACATTTACGATTGAGGACACTGATGACACTTCAACATAAAGCAACATATTACATGCATGCTTTGCATTTCCTCAAAACTACCAAACGATGTGCATCAAGGTTGCAAGATTTGATAAGACATTTTTTGTTGTTGTTGTTTGTTTTTTCCTTCTCTATATTTGATGAAGTAAATAATACAGTGACTACCAGGAGAGGTTGTGATACATTAATTTGCAGTATGGTTTCAAGATTTTCACTTACTAGGGCTTTTATGTGATCAAGACAATGTCCACATACAGAAGCAAAATACCGGGTTAGATTATTATTAAAATAGTCAATCAAGCCTAGAAGACTCTTGGAGACTTCACTTAGAAAAACATTGCTTTAGAAGGAAGGGACATACGTGGATGGCTGGAAGGTAGCTCTGAGGAAGGATAGAGGTACTTGCTGGTGACTCTTCTCTCATTGATTTAATCTCTATTAAATTTTGGACAATTGGCTTATACCCCAGACTCCACATTTTACCTCTAATCCAGGCTTTTTTCCCCTGAATTTTCAGTTTCCAAAGATTAAAAGAATCACATGGTACTGTCAACTGTGATCACTGGTATCTATCTATACTATCACTTGTTGAGATGAAGATGTGATTACGTGATTATCAGCTTTATTATCAGACTATTAAGAGTAGAGATAAAAGTCAGCTGTTGGGATTTACTTATTTGACCCAGACCCAAATTGGCATTTGATATTTCCTCTGTAAGTATCAGAACCATGAGGACACTTTTGTCCCCTGCTGTGCTGAAAGCAAACTTGACACTTTGGCCCTTGTTCATTAGGTTTACAAACCAGTGTATAGGCAGTCGTGAGAGTTTTCTTAGATAAAGCTACTAATGACTCATGAAATACTGAATTTGATGGCTCTCTTAGTCTTCTAGCCCTGACCTGCTGTCTGTCACATCAGGTTTAAGAAGCAGAAATTATCAGTGGGGAGGGGAGTGAATCTATAGCCAGATAGGTAGATCACAGAGAGCCCCAGCCATCTTTTTATCTAAGGCTAAGAACAAACTCTCCAGAAATGTTCTCTCTGAAATATTGCTACCAGGAAGACCAGATTCTTAAAGCATGTGCTGAGCTGGAATGCAAGGCCAGCAGTTCCTCAAACCTGCTGGAAGGTACGAGCAGAGTTCTAAGTAAGCAGATGGATTCAGTGCCAATGATCAACTTACCCACCAAGTAGTGCACTATCTGTTAACTTGATCCCCATTTTAAGTATTTAATAGTATCTAAGCACTTACTAATTAATAGAGAGGATCTTAGATCCTTTGTTACAAAGTTTAATTTCAGTAAAATATTTTTAGTGTGGTAGAAATGAGATAAATTTCTCAGGTTTCAAAAACTAAATTGAACTTAAGTTAGTTCAGTAATACAGTAATACAGGGATCCTGATAGCTTTGTTTCATTGGGGTACCCTAGTAATCTTAGATCACCGTCCCAAATATTATATACTTGTAGCTCAAATATCAACATTCAAGGATCAGTTCCATTGTATATTCATTTCTTTGATGTTTTGCCATCCTGAACACTGTAGGGTAATTTAATAAACCAAGAATGCTTGGCTACCCTTTATTTTGAAAACAGTTTTTGAGTTGAGAGCATGTTAGCAGAAACAACCAGAGAGTGTGGATATTGTTACAAGGTTGGCTTTTCAGATGCAGGAGGTGGCCATCATTGACATTCTGTCAATTGGTTACCATGGGCATCATGGCCACCCGGAGTCATGAGTCAGCGACTCTGATAACACTGATCACATGGCAAAATACATACACACTTTCAGAAAACAACAGAAGGTATTTGCTTTCATTTTCTAGGTTTATTTAGAAGGAACTATACAGATTATCAATAGCTACATTTGAATTCTGTGCATGCATTTGCATATGTGTATGCATTTGTATGACTTATAAACTACATTAAAATACTTATACACATGGATTTATTCTGTAAAATGAAACATACATAGTTGAGGAGCCAAAATGTCAGAAGGTAGAAATACCACATGAAACATTGCTGTGGTAAGAGCTAGACGTGACCTAGGGATATGAACCCACAGCTCCTGACTAGCTGAAATGGGACCAGCTTTAATTGAGATGTCGTCTCTTGTGAAGTCTATATCTGATCTCACAGACGCAGTGTTGAACAAGATCTACTGTCATTGATAGCTCTGGGTATCCTGGATATGTTGAAATGTTATGTTTGACATACTAGACTAAATAAAGAACATTATTTAAATTATTTTCACCTATTTCTTTTCAGTTGTTTAAAACATGGCTTCTAGAAAGTCTTAGAACATATAGCTCACATTTATCTTCAGCAGTCTTGCTTTAGAAGGCATTAGATTTCATTATTGTGCTTATTAACACACACACACACACACAGCATGAATGTGGGCATAGGTTAAGAAGAATAGCCATAATAGTGAGTCCTGAAGGTCAGTGAGATGGCTCCATAGGTACAAGTGTTGTCACTTAATGGCCTGTGTTCAATCTCTGGAATTCATGGTTGAAGTAAGAATTGATCCCAGAAAATTGTTCTCTGAACTCCACATGCATGCCATAGCCCACACATGTTGTCTGTCCTTTCCCTTTCTAGATCTGTCTCAAAAACAATAAATTAAATTAAAATGAAGAATAATAGTGGGTGCTAAAATACTTACATGCTTCAGCACTACTTAACGTGATAATTCAGAGACCCCAGGCCTCTAAGCCAAAGAAGAGTGTAGTGCCATCTGCATTGGGAACAGCCACCGTGAGCTGCCAATAGACCTCAGCTCTAGGTCACTGCACAAAGGAGCATGCCCTACAGCTCATTTAATTTTAACCACTTTCCAAAGAAGCCAGTGGTGCTGTTTGGATGCTAATAACTGCCTTTCTTTTTCCTCCACTTAGAAAAGAATGCAGTGAGCTTCGTAGAAATGGCTTGGTGAAGCTCGCTTGGCTTCCCAGGTCTGTTTTAGACTTGGGCACTTGAGAAAGGTTTGGCTATGTTGATTTAGGCCACCATGCACTCAGAGCTAGACATCGGTCCTAGTGAGACACTTCATGAAAGTCAAGTCTATGCCTGATTGGTTACTTAAATCAGTGTGAAGTCATAATTTCCAGATTGTTCCATTGCGCTGTTTTGAGTAGCACGTGACACTGCTACTCAGTCATAGTCCTGACTGTTTAGTGTCCAGGGATCCCCAGCTACCTTCTCATGATTGCCTAGCTCCTGTCCCATGTTGCAAGTCCTGAGTTTTCTAGCTTTAGTTTGGTCCTAGAACCCCCTCACTCAGTTTCCTCGTCTTCTTCAACATGTACCTTGAGGATTTGGGAGTCCTGAAGGAGAAAAGGAGTCATTTTGGGGCTCCAAGGTCATCTACCTCCTGTCCTTAAATTTCTTTCATTTCTTTTAATTAACTCTAGGTTTTAATTACCGTGAGCAGGGGCAAAAGACAAGTAACTAGGCAGAGGTGTCATTCTTGGTGGAGAATTCAATTAAAAAAGAAAAGTAGCAGAGCACATGGCTCCTTCCATAGCTGGACGGAGGAAGGAATTCCACCAGATGTTCATTCAGATCCATGCACTGTCTCCACTCTGTCACAGACCAATAGCATCATTGTAGCCTTTAGATTTAGAGACTACCCAATGGTTTCTTGGGAGACTTCTTGGAGGAGAGCTCATCACTCTGCTACAGTCCTGTTTCCCCTTCCAAACAGAGTGACATGAGAAAGTTACTACATCTTGAGGTTATGAGAACATATTTTAAAAAAATTAACTGGCTAATATCAAACATTTGTTAATTTTTTTATTAAGACATCACAAGTAGCATAATACAAACATTTACATAAAGTACTAATATCAACAAAAATACTTTTTCCCCTCTTATGGTAATCAATTTTGGGTCCTTTCAGATTTGACACTGAAAAGAAAATTTACTGACTTATATTACATTTTGCTTTTTAAAGATTTTCTAAATAAAAACATTAAAAAAATTAATTCATCTTCCATCCCAACCACAGTTTCCCTTCCCTCCTCTCCTATCAGTCCTTTTCCCATACCCCTGAATCCACTCCTCCTTCATTATTTATGCTCAGGAGACAGTGGGTCTCCCATGGACATCAATAAAACATGGCATATCAAGTTATTGTAAGATTAAGCACATCCCCATATATTATGGCTGGGCAAGATGACCCAGTGTGAGGGGTAGGGTCCCAAAAGCTAGTAAAAGAGTCAGAGACCAAGTAAAAAATTTAAAGATAGGTCATATAGTGCAAGTTTGCCTGGGATTTCTTATATAGCCCAGGCTGCTCTAGAACTTGTGGTTCTCTCAAATTAATTTCCAACATTCTAGGACAACAGGTGTATATGACTGTGACTATTTAAATCTAAATTAATGACAAATATTTCTTAGTAATAAAAAAGTGTTCATATCTGGAAAATACAGCTAAGACAAACTTACAGTGTTTGTACAATAATGCCCCTAAATAGCTGATTTCAGTGGCTGGAATTAAAATAATATTGAGTAGAGCCTTGCAAATATGGAAGGATCATGTGAATATATTGGCTTTATTCCACTATATTTTAAGAGAACTGTGTTATAGCACTGTTTAAAAATAGATTTTTTAAAACAACTATTAGACTTTTATTTGTTTTAGATTTATAACCAAGAAATGTAACACACATAAAATTCCTGTCTACTCTAAGACTTTACATACTGAGAACAAGATTCCAGTGGATGAAACAAGCAGAAACCACACAGTTGAAGGCCTTGCTACCTGGAAGATTCAAGGTAGCTGGCAGGGCTTGGATGAGTTTAGTAGAAGATGAGAAAGTGAGCATCACTGGTCCTTGAGCTGGACATTCGGGAAGGGGTTTGTGGTCATTGGTTGCTCCTCTCTAGCCTCATAGCAATGGCTGCTTTCAAGAGAAGAGGATGCATAATACATCTCTTAGGCATTTTTAAATAAGGAAAGTCCCCTTCTTTTGCAGCGCGATTTCTAGCATGGTAATATGCAGAATATAAAAATCCAAACAGCCCTATTGTTGCTGACTTAACCAGGATGAATAACATCAACAAATGGCAGACTGTACCCCACAAAGGCTTTCTGTCTGTGCTGGTGCCTAGCATTTAGTAATACTAAAAGGGGAAGTAAAATCATGACTGAAAATCATCATGAAACAAAAGAAACAAGGAAAGGCATCTGTATGAAAGGAACTTAAAAACTGTAGAAATTCTCTAATGACAGAAACCTATGATAGGAGAATTACTTCCAAGAACAAACTAGATATCCAATTCTGTAGCAAAAGATGGCATTGACAAGTGTAACTCACATGTGTGCATGCTTGTAAGTGCAAACACACATATGTGTGTGCATGCAAAGTCACCTAATTTGTTCATTCAAAGTCTAAGAAGAGCTGACAAGTTTGAGAATAAGGACAAATGAAACTATTGATTTCTTTGTATAGATAAGCACTGATTATTTTTGTCAAGATCCCCAGTTATAGCAAGGTTGTAAGATTCTCTTCACACTCCAAGAGAATAAAAGTTTTCTTATGTTGTGTGTGTGCATGCATGTTGTATGTGTTAGTGCTTATGAGTGTACATTTACATGGAGGTGAGAGGAGAGGGCAGTCTTGAGGCCATTTCTTAGGCACCATCCACCTCTGTTTATTTTGGGGACTGACTCTGATTGGCCTGGGATTTGGAGAGTAGGCTAAGCTGGTTTGTCATCAAGCCCCAGAGATCCTCCTGCCTCCACCTCCATGGCAACTCCAAAAGTGCCATGATTATAAGCACTATTCTTTGATCTCTCCTGCATACGTCCAGTTATTTGGTTAAAATAAAATAGTTGGAAAACACAAAAAATTAATATACTATTTCTGATGAGTGGTAAAGTGGCAGAGAATGTATCATTTAGTTTGAACAGTGAGCTTTGTATATTTGTGCAAAGGTATTTGTCTATACAGTTTTGAAAACTATAAAACTTCTGGCTATGAAGTAGAAATACATGAATAATTTGACATATGAATGGACAAAATATTCAGTCTGCTTATCTAAGCGTCCTCCTCTACCAATACTACCTTTAAAAGACAAACTTTTTTTTACAAAATTTCTATTTAGTTATCTATGCCTTTAATTACACTGGAGCTGGGAAGGGGTAAAGAGAGCCTAGGGACTGGAATGATTTTCATTAAACCTGGGTGATATTCATCTTCCCCCTGTATCAAAGTGAAAATAGATTATGCTATGATGAAAATAAGTTCTAAAGTTGTATGCAGATTCAGAATATGGTGCTGTTTGAAGTTAGCTTTCACAATCTGATGTTATTTCATCTAGGGTAAAAGGTTCTTCAGGGAATACCCTGGGGAATCGAAACAGGACAGCATGGGTGACCCAGAGCATAAACGTCAGCCCAATGTGGGATTCCCTTCTGTATTCCTTGAATACCATTGGTTCATAAAGAAGCTGTTCTGGTCCAGTGATAGGGTAGAGCAGAGCTAGGCATGGGGGACAGTGGAGACACACTAAACTGAATGCTGGGAGAAAGGAAGTCAAGTCAGAAAGAAGCCATGTAGTCCTGCAGGAGACAGACACCAGAACTCTACCCAGTAAGCCACAGCCACATGGTGATACATAGATTAATGGAGATGGCCTAATTTAGAATATAAGAGTTAGCCAGAAATACACTTAAGCTATTGGCCAAACATTATTGCAAATAATATGGTTTCTGTGTGATTGTTTAAGGCTAAGCAGCCGGGAACAAACAAACCTCCTACTACATCAGTCTGTTGTTTCTTTCCTTTAGATGTGTTTGCTCATCTTTAACTGCAATTCCTTCGAATGTTCTGGAATTTTCATATAGAAAATGAATGCACTGTGCCCAGTATACAAGTGTCACTCAATTGCTGGCAATTGCTCTAAGAATACCAGTTAGGTAAGAGATAGGAAGTAAATAAATAGAAACGAAGCATGGGAACAACCCAAAGTGCCCTTTCTAAAGTGGAAAACCCCTTCCCTTTGAGCAAGTTCTGTCACACCAGCGATTCAGAACATCAGTGAGCCCCTAGGAGACTGGTTGGCAATTACAGATGAGAAAACCAAAGCAGGGCACCAGATGTTTTATGGGGAAAACCAACCTGTAAATAAACCCATGGCTCATTGTGAACTCCTTATCTTCCCAGCACTTCCTCTTGAATACTCTGAATGTTGGCTTCAGCTATTGTCTGCCATGGGCAAGAGAGAGGACCCCTCAAATAGTTCATTTGATGTCTAGCAAGTTCAGCAGCTGAGCTCCCCTGGGTGCAGGGCAGTGGCCACAGCAGAATATACATATGAAGACACAGACTATCGCATCCCATTCCACAACCCCTGGGATTTCAATGTGATTCCTCTATGGCCTTCAGAACACCCTCACTGGAAGTGGCTTATCCTTGTCCTTTTCTTCATATAGCTCAGGAAACACTGGGGATAATGAAGCCTCTAGTATCCTGGTCATTATGGAGACCATTAGGATTCAACTCCAAAACTTACTATGAATTATTGAACCTGCTAGAAGCAAGAAGAGCATGTCTAGGAAATGCAGACACAATTAGTGAAAGTACTGGCCATAAATTCAGGCAGAGAACTGTAAAAGCGAGGTGAAGAAGAGGGGGAGAAAGAGGGAGGGGGTTAGGGAGTGTCCTGTTGTCACCATCGACTGGTAAAAGTCTACTCCATTTTCTTAGACTTGCCATGATTACAATGAAATGCTAAAATCACGAGTAAACACACCCCAGAGCTATAGCAGAGAGCACATTGCACTAGGCCCGTGGACTCCTCACTCTGTGGACTAATGCAAGCTTTTTTCTTTTCTGCATTACCCAGTCTCAGCTGTTCTTTTAATTTGATTCCCTATAATTTATTACATTTCCAGCTAATCCTGGGAATCCCATAAGAACTTGTGATTTTTAAGAGAAATTGTATTAGATCTGAGTTTAATGACTTTGAAACAAGTGGTCTAATTGTTTTGTCTTGCCAATGGTGGGCTCATTAAGAATGACCTAACTAAGGGTACTCTCATGCAGTTGCAGAAACTACACTTAGTATTTGAAAACTTACTAGGAATTTTGAGCTTCTATACTGAGGTGTGAACAGAACCCCTGCTGAAAACAAGTGGGACTGGCACTCCATCCCTAGAATAGAGTGCATCTAGGCTCAAACCCTTGCAAGAGCTGAGCTACCCGGCACTGTACAGATGGTGGTATCTGCAGTAGAAGCACACGCTGCATGTTTAGGGGAGAAAGAAATGCAGAGGAGCTTATGCCAGGGGAGTCATCAGCAGGTCTTCCCAGCAGCTAGGGTGCATGGCACCCATGTATCTTGCAAGGCAATAAACATTTGTAGATGGAGTGAATGTACAGACATTGGAGAAGATACTGACCAGTAAATGTTTTCTGGATTTGATAACAGGATTTGAAGATAGCAAATGAGCACACACTTGGTGGGAGATATAAGGAAATAATAGGAAGAAAGATAGAGTCAGATACTAGGGTTAGGCATGGTCAGGGAGAACCCTATACTGACTTATTGCAAGGATTAATTCAGGCTCTGAATACAGGAGTAACAGACCCAGAAGCTAGACAAATAATTCTTGAATCTCTGGCTTTTGAAAATGCAAGCATAGAATGAAAACAGATAATTGGGCCTTTAAAGTCTAGATCAGCACCTATGGATGAATGGATTCAGCATACAATGAATGTTGAGACGTTTGGCTATAATGATGAATCTTGGGTAGGAGAAGCGATTTCCAAAGCAATGAGGCGAAATCAAACTACCAGGTGTTTTAATTGTGGTAAATTAGGAAATCTGAAAAGGGATTGCAGGCAAAGAATTTCTAGGAATAATATCTCCTCTGGGAATGACAAAAATAG
>LOEQ01004048.1:135648-154135 GCA_001685075.1 Bramus lutescens
ATTTCACCAGATAACTTTCTAAATATTATATGTAAAGTATTTATTAAATAATAAGTGGTCATTGAAGTAAGAAAAAAATTAAAAGAAGCCAAACCAAACAACAGCAACAACAAAACCAAACAAGCCTCCTGAAATGGATATGTGATATAGGAAGTCTTTCTGTATATGTGTTGCTTTTATTGGTTAATGAATAAAAAAACTGTCTTGGCCTGTAATAGGGTAGAGTAGAGCTAGGCAAGAAAAACTAAACTGAATGCTGGGAGAAAGAATGCAGAGTCAAGAGAAGCCATGTAGCCCCACCAGAGACAGATGCCGCTGGATGGAACTTTACCCAGTATGCCACAGCCTCATGGTAATACACAGATTAATGGAGATGGGTTAATTTAAGATATGAGTTAGCCAGAAATATGCTTAAGCTATTGGCCAAACAGTATTGCAAATAATACATTTTCTGTGTGGTTATTTTATGAGTCTAGGTGTCCGGGAAATGAACAAGCAGCTTCCTCAAAAGATATGTCCTTTCTATATGATGAAATTCATTTAGAAGCTGACAGAAAAACAGAAAGAAACCAGAAAAATGGTAGAAACAGAAAAAGAAAACAAAAAACCAAAAACCATAAGGAAAGAAAACCCAAAACAAGTTCTCTGTTTTAATATCTGATGCAAAAATGGAGAACCATCTTTTTTAGGCTAGGTGAGGTCAAAGACTGGAGGGACCCTCTGTTCTGGGAGATGAGAGCAGGTGGGCAAAGCATGGTGTCTAATAAGCAAGTTTATAGCGCTGGCCAGAGCATTGCAGTGTGGGAATCTGCATCTAGCTTGCGGCCAGTTTGGAGCAGTATTTGATACATGTTTATAGGATGAAGAAGAAGGTCCTCCTTGATGACACTAAATTTTACAGGCAAAGTGATAGTCCCCAGCAGAACAGGAAGGGAGGGGAAATAAGACAGAGACTAGTTGCTAGATAGAATACCAGTACAGGACAAAACCAGAAGGATGATGGATATATTAATACTACAATGCATATAATAATTGATACATCATTAAGGTAAAATTGCAAATCTATCCATAAATCTATTTCCGCTTGAGGCTGCCAAAGACAATGAGAGGCTGGATTAAGATGGGGAGTCATCTAGGGAAGCCAGCCAAAGAACCACACAGCTGTTCATGGCAGAAGGAATGGGACAGTCTTCAAAGTACAGAGGAAGAAGCTGCTGATCACACTGTGCTGATAATACAGCAATAGAAAAGGGACTATTATCTTTGATTGCCCAACTGTAGGTTAACACTCATTTCCAAGAACTTGATCTCAGCAGAGATCTGCACAGAAGGCTGTTAACGGAACCTTTAAAAAACACAATTATGGTATTTTAATCCACTGGATCAGGCAGAAAAATCTCTGTACTACTATCCTAATCCCAACCCCACAAATCCCAGGGAAATATGCCAAATAATAAAGAAAAGACATGATCGATTGCATTGTAACCATATTTGGAAAGGTCAATAATTTTCCTTACTTTGCACAACTAACATTTACTAATTAAATAAACAAACAGGGACTGGGGAGATGGCTGAACAGATAAGAGTACATTTAGTGTGCAAACCTGCAGACTTGAGTTCAAACACATAGTTCCCACATCAAAATTTTGGCATGTCCTCCCATGTAACACCAGTGCCTTGGGGAGGCAGATACAGGAGGATCCTTGGAGCTTGCTGGCGCCAGTCTAGCCTCAGATTTGAAAGAACCAGTGTAAAAGGACTAATGTGAAGAGAGATACAGAACAGCAACCATCTTTCTCTCTGGCCTCAGTTTGTACCTACACACAAATGTGCACATACTTTATACATACTTGTGTATGTGCACACACATGCACATGCTACAGACACACACACGTGAACAGAGCTTGTGAGGTTACAAGTTTTGCTGTTGGTATCTGTCAGCTTGTTGGCTGGCCTTGCCATTCCCTTCTCATTTGCAATTGGAAGGATATGATTACGTGGGACCAGAATGGAACAAGGACAGTTGAAATGCTACCACCTTTCAACCTCATTTTTTTCCCTCCTCTGGGCGAGACAGTGGATCAAGAGTGATGGCTGTGGGTTGAGCATGAATTAGGGATTTTAACCCGAGTGGATCCTGAAAGCCACGGCTAGAAAGAACTTTGACCTCACTGCATCGTTGCCAAGTGAGGGGAGAGTCTAGGGTCTGAAGAAAGTTGGGAGCTGTGGGGACTTCACTGGGGACTCCACTGGACTCCTTTCCAGCATTTCACTTTCCCTTGATATTCCCAAGACCATAGTTTTTATTTCTGCTCCTCTGTGGCCCATTTTTTTTTGTAAGTGGCATGAAAGCAGGGTTGAGGTGAGTGGGTCTCAGTCTGGGGCACTGTTGTCTCTCTTCAGGGGCATTTGGACAGTGGCAGAGGGCAGTTTTAATTGCCAGGCTGAGTATTGGATGTGCTATCTTCATCTGTAGTAGAGGACTATGCCATCCTTGTCCTCTACCCCACACTGAATAGTTATTTGCTGAAATATTGTGTCCAGGCTGACAATCTATGATCCAGTTCCTAGAAGAATACCTGGTAAATAGTAGGTGAACAATGAAGATTATTCAAAATATGATCAGTACATAATTAATTACTCAAGAAATAATTCAAGTTAGGATACTATACTTCTTGACACATTAACAGCATGGGACCTTGCTTTTCTATACTGTGAATTAACCAGGTAGAAATGTTTAAGTGATTAATGAAGGTGAGAGTTATAGGACATCAGGAAGAATTTAGAAATACAGGAGCTAAGGCAATCTCTGAGGATTAAACCAAATATCTATGTACACATGATGAAGTAGGGCCAGGTCATGCCAAGTCCCTTGAGGATGAAGGAAGGTGCCAAGATGGCAGTACTTGAGCAGCATGACATGCTGGTTGAGGACACGGGTTGGAGTCCGATGGCCTAGATTCCAATCCCAGCCCCACCATTTTCCAGGATGACAAATTAGCTTGTAATTGTATTCTCATCTATAACATGAGACTAAGTAAAATACTTGCCACAGGGTGGCTGTAAGGATTAAATAAAAATATATTTAAACAGTTTAGTACATGCAACATCTATAACACAGGGACCACTCTACCAAGAGCTGCCATCTACAAACAGAGTGTGTGCAGCCTCGCCTAGGCTCTTAGCTGACAGACAGGTATTAAGAGTTAATTAAGACTTCAGGGGAGACAGCAACAGAGGTGCTGAGAAGCAAGTCAGACAGGAAATTAATACTGACTGCTTCTTCGCCATATGCCAGACATTCTATTAAGTGTTCCATATCCATGATCTCATTTAATTCCTCGGGATCCTTTTCAGATGGAGGAGACTAAGTGAGCAACTAATCCAAGGCCAGCCAGCCTTTGAGGGTGGGCTGAGCTGCTGAGACCTGCCCGGTCATGCCAGTGTTCACTCTGGTACATAAGGGGAGATCCTGGGGTCAAAAGTGACTGTGACCATCTCACAGTAAAAGGCTCTGATGTAGGCACCAATTTTTTTTTGCTGTAGAAATATGAGTTTAGCACTCTGCTCTCGACATTTGAGCAATCTGGTGAACTGCTCCTACTCCGATGGAAGCTTACTAAACCATTCTCAACTTCTGCTTTCTTCTCTCCGTCTGCCAACAGAGGACACTGAATGTACAGCCCACACAATTGTCCCAATGTTGCTTTCATTAGCTATTATATGCTGACTCTGTGGCATCTGAAGTTTTTTTTAATTAATTAATTAAGTTTATATCCCAAACACAGCCTCTTCTCTCTCCTCTTTTCCCACTTTCTCTCCCCTCCCCTCCATCCCCTTACAACCCCCTCCATATTCACTCAGAAAGGGGCAGGCCTCCCATGGGTATCAGAAAGGGAAGACCTATCAAGCTGCTGTAAGACCAGTCACCTCCTCCTGTATTCAGACTGGGGAAGGTAATCCAGCATGTGGAATAGGTTCCCAAGAGCCAGCCTAATAGCTAGGGACAGCTCTGCTCCCAGTGCCAGGAGTTCCACAAATAGACCAAGCCACACAACTGTCACATACATGCAGAGTACCTGGGACAGTCCTATGCAGGCTCCCTGGTTGTTGGTTTAGACTCTTGAGTTCCCATGAGCCAGGCCAGGCATTTCTGTGGGTTTTTCCTCCAATGGGTTTTTCTCTGTGGGTTTCCCTTATACCCTTGGATCCTACGATTCCTTCTCCTGCTGGACTTCTCAGCAGGACTCTCCAA
Organism: Bramus lutescens; assembly: GCA_001685075.1. Classification (NCBI taxonomy): domain Eukaryota; kingdom Metazoa; phylum Chordata; class Mammalia; order Rodentia; family Cricetidae; genus Bramus; species Bramus lutescens. Next base: position 139,904 of record LOEQ01004048.1, read on the forward strand.
TGCCCTTGACCTAATGTTAGGCCATGAGTCTCTGAACCTGCCTCTATCAGTTACTGAATAGAGGTTATCTGACAACCCTGGTTGTCAGAGAATCCGGATCAAAGGGAATGGCCAGCTCAGGCTCTGCTTCCACTGCTGCCAGGAGTCTTATCCTTGTAGACTTCTGAAAGTTTCTCTTGCATCAGGCCTCTACCCAACTCGGTAAAACCCCCTTTTTCAGTCATCTCTCTCAATACTCTCCCCCTCCATCCACTCCCCAACCCTATCAGAAGTTGTTTATTTATTTTATGAATTTAAATAATTCAAGTTCATTATTCCCGAGGAAGAACTGTGCCTTCCACAAGGGGCACCTCAAGTTCTGGGGTAGAGACCACAGTCAGCAGGGTGTAGCTGGGTGGGTGGGGCTGCTCTGAGAGCTAGGATTTGGGGCTGTTTAAATATTCAGTCTAGTACTCTCTGAGAGCCAAGTGTAATACCATGCGCAGTAAATATTTTTGTCATATTTACACATTGCCATGGCTTGAACACGGCTTGTAGGCCTTCCTGGACCAACAGTATCAGCACACATATGAGCTCACAGAGACAGTGGCAGCATGCATAGGGCCTGCATGTCTAAGCCAAATAGGGTCTCTGTGCTGAGAGGGGAGCAGACAGCAGCTCCTGTCCCTAGCCCAGAAGCTATCTCCAACTGACAATTACTTAGGAAGGAAGAATTAGTTTTCTCTCATGGAGTCTCACTGGGCATACAAACCACACTGAAGGACCAACCCCGTGCTCAGCAGTAGATGGCCAACACAAAGCTAACTTAGTGGTATTTTTGAAGGTTTTTTTTTTGTCTCACAATGTTTTGTTTGGGACTTGCTTTTTCTTTCCCTTAGAGAGCTTTTGCTTACTTTTCAGGCTTCCCAATTTTGTCTTTTCTTTAAAAATAATATTATTTTATTTTATTACTTAAAAAAATATCAATCCAAATTCCCACTTCCTCTCCTCCTCCCACTTCCCTCCCACTTCCTCCACACACCCTCCTCCCATTGCTTCCCCAATCTTAAGAGAGGGCAAGGCACCCTGCCCTGTGGGAAGTCCAAGTCCCTCCCCCCTACACCCAGGCTGAGCAAGGTATGCATCCAAAGATATATATGATACATGAGTTCATGTATGACTATGTATGTGTGAGTGTAAAAGTCGGTAGAGCCTAAAGGCTGGGGGGTGGGGGATGAGGAGGATGAGAAACCAAGATCCACGTGCTTTGAAAGCTGAAAATGATATATAATAGCATGCTAGCTAATTTAAAAAATCTTTTGAAGAAAGGATTAATACTTTTCTCCAGGGAGGAGGCTCTTGCCTGGGACTGAGGGCCAAGGGGAGGTCCCCACTGCCTTTGTGTTCTGTTTCTCTGACATGGACCCTTTCTTTCTCAGCACATTCCCACAAGGCAGGTGGCCCATCCCGGAGGCTGAGCAGACATCTCTGCCACACTTTTGGTCTTCTCGGCCGTCAGACTTTTCTTAGCTTCAGCTCTTTAGTTACAGCCCCAGAAAATGGACCATCATTTATGTATGGGAGACTTGCTTCCTTTAGCATTCTATTACTTAGTTCCAGGGTGGAAATATACCGTGCCCCCCACCCCCCGAATGTTCCCCTGCACTGGCAGCTAAAGCCTCTGTAATAAAAGATCTAATAAGAGCTGCTAGAGGAGCAATGAACTGAACTTAATTAAATCCTGTTTGCTAGAAGTAAACGGAAGAATGTGCCACTAATAGCAACGATCACAGGCTGTGAGAGAAATCCTGCTCCAGGCTGCTAAACCTGATTTCTTTACTCTTGGCATAATATTTGTGCACAATTCCATTGATTTCCTTTCTGTTGAAATAATCTAAAGCAGAACATGTCAACAATTAAGGAAGTAGAATATTGTATAAGCAAATGTGTTGCTCATTTTCAATGTTCAGCTGTGTCGTGGGTTACTCAATTGCTTGGTGCCAGTCTGGAAGTTGGGCTGGATGACTCCTTTTATTAAGTAGCCATCGATTATCAAGCTCTCTGCTGACATTTCAAAACAACCAGCACGCAAACTTCTTAAATCATTTTAATTAGCACCAAGAGCCTAGGCCTCAGCCGACAACTGGCTGTTCTCACCGCAAAGTCACGATTTGGATTTTGTAACTCAGTGACTTCAAAGCTGTGGGTGGGGAAGGAGATATTTTAAAATTAAACAGCACAAGATAAATTTGGAATGAGGATTTCTATGCAGAGGGTATGAAGCTAATTGGTTTTCTAGTTCTAATTCTGTCATAATTTTTTTTTGGTTTGGTGTTAGATAACTGTATGGAATACATTCAATACTGAAACTGTAAGACTTCAAGTGACTTAGGCTCCATTTAAAATGTGAATGAGTTCATTAAGTTGCACTTTGGGGGTCTGTTAATTTTGGTGTGTGTTGTTTTTACTTATTTTCAATTTTTATATAAATGCCATTAAATAATAAAAATCATGATTATTTTAAAAATAGTTGGATGCAGAAGCATTTCTTGGCATGAAACATCAGACTTTTTCATCTTATCAATGAACTCAATACCACTTTTCCAGTAATATTGGCACAACAGCGTCATCTGTCTGTCACCTTGTGACCCCTTCATTACAATAGCAGTCTTGACTGAAACGCGTGTCTCTCTGCAAGACCTGACACCATGATTAAACAAACAAACAAACAAACCAAACCAAAGTGGTGTTTGTTTCACTCAGCTTCCTTGGTGTAATTTTTTTTTAATTTCTGAGTCTCAACATCAAATATATGTCTTTTTGATATTGTATGCCACTACAGGAGAGCTTGATAAAGCATTTGCTGCACACCCATGTCTGAGACTTCTCATGTGAAAATGCTATGAACTGAAGTAGCTGCTCATAAATTCTTAGGATTCATGCAAAGGTGGTGAGCTGGGCTGGTGACTTCTACAGCACCGCTGTCACTTACAGGAGACTGGGAAACTAAAGTGATTCAAACCCATGCAATTCATACATTTTCCTTCTGAAAATGAAGTGAGCTGTCACATGAAACGAATAGCAGCATGAAATGCAAGGGTACAAATGGATAGCTGTTGAAAGCAAAAATAGAATTTTGGAAGGATTACACCTGCTACTAAGAATGTAAGACCCACCCCAAACTCAAAAGGACATTTCTAATAAGATTGCTAGTGATATTGACAAGAAGCATGAGTTTGCTACTATGATGTAACGAATATAAACTGAAACAATCTGCGACACATAATGTCATAAACCACACGTGGCTAAAAAAGACCTACATAGAGTCTGAGTAGATAGTAGATATTAAATAAACAACAAAAAATGACTGAAGTGGTTTAAGATTCTGTATGACAGCTTACCTTTGAGAACTGACCCCATATTGAATGTAAGTTAGTAAGGTGCTGTAGGGCACCTAAGCTTCATAAGTTTCCAGTGAATGACATTGGAGCCCAGAATCTCACTGCTGTATGTACGCAAAGGAAGTGAAAAAGCAAGCCAAACAGACACATGCATGCCAGCATTCACTGCAGCTTTATCATCATCATAGCTAAGAGATGGACTCATCCTGAATTTAGATCAATGGATGAATGGATAAGGACAAGTGGCACACACACACACACACACACACAATGCTATTCACCCTTAAAAACAAAATCCCGCCATTAGGACACCACAGATGAACCTAAAAATCCAATTAAATTTTAGATACACCAAAGAAAACACACAGCAATCTGAAAAATCTGTGACAGCACTGTTATGTTTTCCAACTACACATTTAGATAAGTCTGGATTTTCCTCATGAGTATCAACCAAAGCAACATGTGGAGGATTATTGTGTGTCTTCAAAGACTTCTGCAGGTCACACCTCCTCTCCATTCCGATATGCTTTCCTCCTCAGTTTACTGTTTTTTCATTTCATCAAAATGATCGCAACTTGTATAAGGTACTAGATTCATCTTCTTTCCTTGATACCTAAGATATTTATATTCATTTTAATGCTATCAATTTTCTGAATTTTTCTTATTTTTTTATGCTTTCCTTCATCTCTGGCGTTGCAAAGCCATCATTTCTGCATGAGTTATTTTAAATATGTTGCATTTAAATGACTTCAGGCTTTAGTAGGCATTGGTGATTTGGGTGAAGGGCTTCTCCAGCGTTGTGTTCTAAATTTAAGACAACTAACTAGTAGTGGACTATGTGACTCAGTATGCTTGTGAAGGGCTCTCTTAATCCAGAGTTAGTATAGTTATTCTTGTTGCGGCCACAAAAGGCATACTGGCTTAAAATTCTAGATACTCCTTTTCTGTCCTCAGGACAGTCCATGTGTATCCAGACTCTGCAGTGAGCGAGACTGCCTGGATTCAAACACCAGTTTTACCATCTTACTAATTCATGGAAATGTCCTACTGCATCTCTAGATAAGCAATCCTTAACACTAAGTTATTGTCATAGAGAAAATCTCATTTTGCTGATCAAAATGAAAGTAAACAATACGTCCAAAAAAGTGAGTTTGGAAGCAATGGGAGAACTGACTTTCAGACTCTACGCAGAAACGTTTGCAGCAAAAGCTGAAACTTGCAGACGAAGCTCTTTACCTTTGGAGCTAGCGGAGTGAATTAAATCAGGGCAAACTACAGTCAGCACACTTCACAGAAACAAACCTCGCCACTAAAGCTCTCAGTGACGTTTGAGACAGCTGAGCGATCCTGCGGACAGGAAGATTCTCCCCTGCAGGGGACAAGAATTCAAGCTGCATTCTGGCATTTTCAGCATAGGACTTTTCCAAAACAGCTCTGGGGAACGGTTAGAGAAGGCATTGTGCCCGGAGTCCTGTAGAAGTCTACAACAGAGCATCCCAGTGTAGTCTGCAGCTTCAGGGTTACCAAGAGCTGAGCTGTGATGGGAAACACCCTGGTTGCTTTCTCAGTGATCCTCCACTCCAATCACCATTTAGAGAGAAATGCAAGCTTCATGGATCAGTTAAAAACAAAACCTAAAACACCATGTCTCCATATCCAAGCCACTTATGTGTGTGCCACCACACACTAAGACAAGGCACAACGTCACATGGACTGCTGATGTCAAAGGAAATATACTTCCCTGAGAAGCTTACCAAATCTCAGTTTCTTCAATACAAGGAGTATTAGATTTGAAATGTTATGAGGTATACAATATGGTTTTTATTAGATAAATACAATTTACGAGAGTAGTGGAGGGTAGATGGCAAAAAAAAAGTTTAACCTGCTAAGGAGAGAAAGAATGAAGGAATCCAGTCAAAGAGATTAAAATCAACACAATATAATGGCTATAAAACTTGAATTTCAAGCTAAAGTAAATCAAATATTGAAACGAAAGTGTGAGATTGACAGGAGTAGTGTTGAGCAAATTCCAGGATGATCCAGTTGCTCCTGTGTCTGTTAGAGAAGGCAGTCATGTCTGTGAGCACAGCAAATCTTTGGTTGTGAATGAGTTTATGCATGGGTAAGAGAGTATGCTAAGGAGCATCTACTGGCTTTGTTGCAGTCAACACTATTAGTAACCTGCTTCTAGAACGGACTGCCTCTTTTGTCTCCCCCATTGTCTTCCCTTGTCATTATTCACACAGACTCCCTGTGTGTTAAATCAGTTGATTACTTTCAACTTCTAATTTCAAGACATGTTCATCACAGTGATATGATTCTATTGGATCTCAGTTTCCACAAGTGGAAGATACTGGGGATGATAATGATAACTCTTCACCAAGTCGTTCTGATATTAAATAAAACAGCAACAATAATAACTCTTACACTTCCTGTGCATCAGGCACTTCTCATGTTCATTAAAGTTTTAGCCTCTACAGCAATCTGACTGCAATTGTCCTTATCTATGGACACTCAAAGTGCTTAAGTAGTTTACCAATGGTCATGGCTAGCCAGAGGGAGATTTGTAATTTTAGAAATTCAAGAGTTGGACACACAGTTGTCTCAGAACGTGGCCACAATGTGGTGCGACAGAGTTGTATGGCTGGAGTCAGAAACTCTTCAAAACCCAAAGTCACAGAGATACTGGCAGTTGCGAAAATTTTGCTAAACAACACCCACTCACTGGCTTGTCAGCTCTTCTGCATGGAAGCAGATGACAGTGATCACCATACACACAGAGAGGTAAATAAATGACACCGTGTTCTCAAGAAGAGGTTGTTACCCAAGGACGGTAGAGAAAAGTCTGAAGTTCATCCTTGGAAAGAAAGAGAAGAAAATAATTCAGAACCAGATGAATTTTGAGTAGTGGGAGAAAATCAGGGCTATTTCTTGATAACTTTTCTGGGGGGCTAGATGAAACTGAAACATAAGGAGAAATGTTCTGTTTTTTTAAATTAAAATAGAAAGCCTGTCCAGTATAGTGAAGAGCTGTTTATTGATGAAGTTTTTATAATATGCTATTTCACAATACAATTAAACATTTGAGGTAATAAAATACATAAAATTTTGCTACTATGAAGGAAGATGCTGGGTAAAATTATTGAAGTGAACTGGGTGGTAGTGGTGCAGTGCATGCTTTTAATCCTGGTACCCAGGAGGCATAGGTAGAGGGATCTCTGTGAGTTCGAGGCCAGCCTGGTCTACAAGAGCTAGTGCCTCCTGCCTCTGCCTCCTTCAGCAAATCCTACTAGCATGTGCCACAAAGCTGTATACTGTGTGTGTGCATGATGTAATTATAGGTTCACATATGTGGTTTATGCTTGCTTGTGGGTCTCCTTGCACATGTGTGCATGGAGGTGCAGAGACCAGAGATTGATATGGGCATCTTCCTTAATGGTTTTTATCTTTGTGTGTGTGTGTGTGTGTGTGTGTTTGTGTATGTTCCACTACTTTTTCTCTTGCCAATTTCATGTTGTCATTCGCTCCCTTTAACTATGCCTAAGCCTCTTCCATTTGATACAGATTCTTTGACCGAACCTGGAACTCATCCATTTGTTTAGGCTGTTTGGCTAATAATCAACTATAGGAATCCACCTGTCCTCACTTATCCTACCAAGGGTACAGACACATGCAGCAGTGTCTGGCTTCTATGTGGGTGCTAGTGGGTTTGAACTCAGGTCCTCACACATTCATGGCAGGCACTTTACTGACTGAGCCTTCTCCCCAGCCCCAAAGTGAATATTTTAGAATTACCATGCATGAGTTTATGTCTTGCAGTCACCCACTTTGACTTTGGCTGTTGGGTCGGGAGTGGAATTGAAGGAAGCTATCTTCGTTCTCACTGAATTTGGACTCCTTTCTGTTCCACTTTTCCTTCTTTCTTCCTTTGTGTTAACACATCGTGCACCCTAGTCCCCCACCATTTCCCAGCCCTCTGTAGCTGCCTTACACCCTCTTAACATCCTCTTGCAAAGGGAAACTTAAAAAAATAATAAAAAAGTATGAAATAATAAATTAAAAACACAAATAAGAACTTTAAAACAAACAAACAAAAGAGCTAGTCCGAGGACAGGCTCCAAAGCTATACAGAAAAACCCTGTCTTGAAAAAAAAATTTAAATGAAGCAGTATTATATTTGGATATCACTTATTTTAATTAATTGATGTATATCCAACATAATACTACTATCATGGGCATTACTAGTTTGAAAATATGTTTTCCAAGTAAAACAAAGAGGAAAAAATGAAAATCTACAGAGCTTGGAAGAAGCCAGGACAGCAAGAGCATTTCCCACAGCCATCTCTTTGTATTAGAAATACCACTGAAGAAACTGGGAGATCTGTAGCTACAAAAATGAAATTCTTAGCATTAATATGCAATTTGAAATGCCAGGCAGTTACTGAAGTTTTCTGACAATTCCATCTTTGAAAAGACATCAGAAAAAATTTATCTGGATCAATAATACAAAAAATCTCAAAGAACAAACTACAATTTGGGCATTGTTTAAGAAGAGTACAAGTAAAACTGGCTTTCCGCCATAGCTGCATTGCTAAGCCGATGGCAGGTTTTACTGACAAACTGTATGCCGTGCAGTCCAAAAATCCTATGACAAACATAACCAAGGACATCACATGTCAGCGTGAACATCAAATTGCTTGAAATAATTACGATAGAATTTATATGGCACGGAGCTGTTTTATACCTTTTAACTTTTAATTTTATTAAAAATAGGATCAGTTTTAAATGTTGTTTAGCAGAAAATAAATTCATAGGAAGAATTTTATTATTGTCATTTTTTGTTTGCTGAATCTAAACCCAAGGCCTTGGGCATTAGGACGGAATGATCTCATTGAGCCTTGCCTTCAGCTCTCCTGAGAGGTTAACAAATCCTCCACACAATCCCCAGAAATTGTTTAAATGAGCACCTCACTATAAGTCACTAGTGCAGGACTTCAATTCATATTTTTTTACAAGTTGGGATACAGTCAGATGAAATATACACCAGTCACTGATAACACAATATAAATTGACTAGGACATTTAGAGGGAAATCTGAGAGGCCGAGTCCTCCATATGCACAGTTACAGTGGCCCAGAGTATCAACCTGAGCAGAATCAAGGGAGAGGGGAATGTGAGGCTCCCTAAAAGCTAAAAGAGTGGGAACACAAAGCATCAGAATAGGGCAGGGGCCTGATCATAACCCCACTTGCGGATATTCCAAGGACTTGGCCCTTGTACAGTTAGTTTCCAAGGCTCATTCATACAGTGGACGTAACCTCTGGGTGGATTCCAAGGCTCTAGCTGGGAAGAGGCAATGGTATAAACATGGCATGGAAACCGAGGGCGCTGAAGACGGTTGGCTGGGGAGACTCTGGGGGAAGGTGGGAAGAACTTACTCTTGGAATAAAGGGCAAGTTAGACATTGCAGACCCTCATGGGAAAAGGAAGTAAACCTAATGCAGGTGAACTTGCAACGACTTCTCAGCTGCCAGAGCTCACACCCATATCCTTGGTCTCAGGGGTAATAAAGGAAGGCAGAAAGTTTCCATCTGTTTTATCATTGCCTTTGATGTGTTTGATGTGTTAGATACACGCATAAATAGTTAGATGAGCTGGTAGGGTGTTTGACTGAAGGTCTCCCCTCTGTCTACGGACTTTGCCTAGGTCAGATTTCTGGGGGTTTTCTTTCCTTCCAGTAAGGGGGATTTTGTTTGTGTTATCCTTCTTTTCTGGTTTCTATAGTAACTACTGCATACGTTTTGAGTCAGTGGAAGTTGTGAGTCCTGCTGACTATATGATACAGATGAAGTCAACCCACCCTCAGGGCAATTCTGTTACTTTATTAACTTTATTACTTTATTAGCGTGGCGCTAATCACTAAACTGTCAGCCACAGATGAATGTTTCCACACTAATGTTGCTATGCTTTAATTCAAAATGTAACATCTGCAGGTGACTTCTCATCACCTCCCTCTTGCACAACATCCAAGTGTGTACCTGGGCAGAGGTACAAAGGGGTGTTCAGTAGAGCAGAACTCAAAGTTTTAAAAAATCCAACTTCATTGAAACTCCTTGTCGCCGAGATCTATTACTTTGTCCTGGGAGGAAATCAGACTGACTTCCTTGGTCTTGCCTCCAGGTTTGGCCACCTTTACCTGTTGTACCATCTAACCAGTTCTGAGTGAAGGCCTTTTCTGACACAAACCTTTCTTTTCATAGTTGCATTTACACTTCAGGGTCTCTCAGGTTTTAACAAATGCCAGTCTATTTTTAAAAATGTGTACTCCTTCACGGCAGAACAAGCCAACTACATTATTTTTTCTAAGTCTCCCAAGATTTTACAAAACATATCTACAAGCAGTAGGGTTGAGTACACATTCACTAGTGGTCAGTACATGGTCGGGGTCATTGGAACACTGTGTCTCTGTCTAATGATTGACAGATGCCATCTGTTCAGAAAAACTGTTTAAAAAGAATCCCTCAGAAAAGCAAAAGCTTTCACACTAATCTTTCTAGTTGCTTTCATGTGTCACAAGGCTGCTTGACAAACACTACGTGAATTCCCTGTTCTTATCACATCAGTCAGATTCCCTATCTTCATTCTCAAGGGGGGTGTCCTACCCGATCCTACATTAGTCAATCCAATCTGTTCTTGCAGAGATTTTCAAAGAGGACTTGAATTGACAGAAGCCCCTTTGACCACTGGATACAATATCAATGGTAAGATGTTTGAAACCAATAAATAACATCTGCAAATGAATTTCCATCATCTTCCTCCTGCACAATGTCAACTGCGCGTGTTTCACTTCTTGAGAGTGCCCGGCTTTACTCTGATGAACTCCAGCTATCTTCTACATGGAGGAGGAGAAAGAGAAGAAAGAAAGAAGGAGTAGAAAGAGGGAAAAGGAGAGGAGGGGAAGATGTGGAAGGTAGGGAAGAAAAACAGGAGGATGGAAAGGAGGAGAGAGAGGAGGAGGGAGAGGAGGATGGAGAGGAGGAGGGAGAGGAGGAAGGAGAGGAGGAGAGAGAGGAGGGAGAGGAGGAGGGAGAGGAGGAGCAGAAGCAGCAGGAGGATTGCTTTTTAGCTGAGTCATCTCTCGTGCCTTCAAGCATCATAGTCTTCCTTCCTTCTTTCNTTCTTTCTTTCTTTCTTTCTTTCTTTCTTTCTTTCTTTCTTTCTTTCTTTCTTTCTTTTTCTCCACCTCCTCCTTCTTCTCATCTTCTTCCTCCTTTTCCTTCTCCTCCTCCTCTTCATCTTCCTTCTCTTCCTCCTCTTCTTCTGCAAATAGGCCCCATCCTCCCCAGCACATCTCAAGTCTATCTTCTCCAGTCAATACCAGTTTGTTCCTTGAGCAAACTCTCATGTTCTGATGGCTTTTGTTCTTTGGTATGCAGTTATACATCTTAGAGTATTCTGTATGTCTGTAGCTTCCATGTTATGCACAAGCCTGCCTCTCTGAAGATTATAAGTCCTTTAAAGGGTAAGATCATGCCACAGGTTCTCACTGTTGTCCTTTGCACACCCAATGCTGCACATAGCAATCCATCATGTAAAGGACGTCCTTAATTGGAGTTATGCCCCTAGTCCTTGCAGGACTTTCAACTTGCACACTGTTTATTCAGACATCAAAGCATTTATCACAGGTGTTTTGAAGTGTATTGTGTGGGGTCCCTGTGACTCATGGTCCTATCCAGTTCATCTTTTTTATCTTGCAAAGTACCCAAGATAACATTATTTATATAAAGAACTCATCAGTACTGTTTAATTAAGTTTCTATTAAATTTTAACTTCTCCACAGCTTTCTGTATACCTTCTTTATGTGGAAGAGAGATTGTCACAGTGAAAGATGATTGGGCTGGAAAATAAACTATATTGACATTTGGCACGTGAAAGAGTGAAAGAATGCTTTGATGCATTTCTAAATTATTAAAAAGGAGTGTTGCATTTTAAATTTAAACATTCAGTTCTCAAACCTTTAGTGAATAAGGAAACCCAATGACAGATGTTAAAATATAGGTACATCTAATATAAATGTTAATTTATCAGTTTGTTTTGCTGTGCTCAGTCTAAGATTTTTACTTCATTGTTAATGCCATTACAGATGAATGTAAGTATAATTATCAAAAGAAAATGAAAATGATTTTCCGCTGTTACAGTGAAGATAGCCTCAGGATTGAGCCAGCTAGTAACTGGCTACCTTTCCCTGTTTGCGTCTTTCTACTTTGATTTACTCTGGCAGCATTTAGTTCCGTATAGGACAGATTTTTTTTTTATGGAAAGATTATTCACTAAGCCTTTGAGTAATTTTAATTAAAATTCAGTTCAAATTCACCCTTTATACTTGGAAAAAGCATCTGCCATGTTCCCCCCACTTAAGAACTTGAGATGAAAATATGAGCATTTGTCCCGTTATCCAAATGCTGCGTCTGTGTGAAGCAGAAATAGCTTCAGAGGACAATTCTCAACACATTTTGGAGAATTATGGCTTTAAAAATATAGCTTTCAGAAAGCAACACTGATGCCTTCTTCTAGGACCTGACGCACTTCTTTCTGTATGACATGATGAATTCTCGCTCAGGGTGCAAAGCTAATCCCCTGAGCCTTTCCTGACTCTGGGTTCTTTTGTATGACCCAGAGCAAGTTCATAGTGTAATATTTACCGTATAACAAGAGTCTAGAAGAATTTCTGAAAGAGTGAATGAACTGATAAATGATTGGATACTATGAAATAAAGAGCCTGCCTCTATCCTCTTATTTCTTCTCACTGTAAATATCTGTAGTTACGGGTCCTAGCCTAGAATATTCTCCCAAAACAGCAATGCTTTGACCTCCTGACACCAATTGGTAGAAACTAAATAGAATAGCATGGGATCCAGAAAGATGAAGTGTTTGTACAAGTAATAAAAGAAGAATTGTATCAATGTATTTTTATTCTTTGGAAAGTCATTTTCATCTTCCAGGAAATTCTTTAAAAGTATAATTCTATTTTCTATCATGAATAGAGCTCCCTTTGGGTACATTATGATGGCTATTGCAGACACTAATTAGCCCAAATGAAAGTATTCTCCTGGTCCATCAGTCAGTCTGGTCTTGCTTGAGGCAACGGTCCTGTTTCCTGAGTCAGATCTTCTGCAGTTTTAGGGAAGCCTGCACTAACCCTGTGTTGGGCTGTGCAGCCATGACACACCTGATATGCTCCATGTTACAGGTGAACCAGGAGTTTTGCCTCACAGTGGTCTAACATACAGCCATATTCACTATCCTGGGTGCCTATTAGAAAAGGATATGTCATTGTTTCTTGTTTCATAGAATACAATGTTACCAATAATACACAGCAAACTTGTGGTTTGTTGTTGACCAAATCAATGTAGGTTACTGAAACAATTCAAAATATTCTTATTGTGCTTCAGGGGACAAAGCTAAAAACTTGCACATAGTTGGCAAGAGTTCTGCCACTAGCTTACATCTCTCAAGGTGTTCTTTTCAGGATAAAATATCTTAGTTGCAGACATGAGTTAGATAGGCATGCAGTTCTGATTTCTTCCCCCATCTTACTAAGTAGAATGGACCAATAAAGGTGCATGCATTTTGACATTTTGATTTATATACATTGTGATATGATTAAATGAAAATAATTAGCATAGGTCACCTTACATACTTGAATTTTCATAGGCACATTTAAGATGTCAGAAAATATCAAATATATATCAATATTAATTGCAGTAACTATCCAGTTTCATTGTAGTTGCTATGGCAAATATCCTGATGAAAAGCGTCTTTGGAGAGTAAGGGTTTCTTCTAGCTTACGGTTCCAGGGTCAGTTCGGCATTGCTGGGAAATCAAGGCAAGGACTTAAAGAAGCTAGTCACACCACATGCCAGTGAAGAGTAGAGAGAAGAAGAGCACACAAGGCTAGTAGTCAGCTAGCTTTCTCTCTGCTCAGATGGCCAAGGACCCAAACCCCGGGAATGGTGCCTCTCACTTCAGGCTGGGTCTTCCCATGTGAACCAACCAAATTAACAAAATCTCTCCCAGGAATGCCTCCAGACTCAGCTGATCTAGAAAATCTTTCGTTGAGATTCTCTTCCTGGGTGGTTCTGCATTGTGTCAAATGGACAATTAAAACCAGCCATCACAGTATTCATGTTCTTTAGAAGATCTCCGTAACTCACTGGATCTAGAGGAAATTTTATATCCTTCACCCAAATCACTCCCTCTTAACTCAGTATACTTCAGCCCATGGTCATCACCATCTTTTTTGAAATTCTACATATAGAAAAGGTTGGGCAGTATTTTGTCTTTCTGTAGTTTATTTCACTTTGCATAATTCTCAAGGTCATCCATGTTGCCTTTGAAAAGCATTCCACTATTGGCAGATGTACACACACTACAATTTTATTATTTCTCCATCTATTGATAGACATGTGGGTTGATTCCCTATCTTGGTCCCTGTGGATAGTGCTGTAATGAACAGGACACCATACTTATTCTCATTCCTTTCTTTTTCCTTTTAATACTCCTAATCTGCTTTTATCTCTTTCTTTTTTGGCACTTTGTTATTTGTGGTAATCTCTTACTGTATCAAATTTTTTCCATTATTTTTACTTAGCATACACAGTAACAGAGTTGCTTCTGCCTTTTTGCACATGCTTAGTTTCAGTCACTCCCTCTCCTACCTCTCCAAAGGTACTCCCAATCACTGTTTGTGATCTCTTAAGAATATAGTATACTTCCCTGCTCCCATAGCCACCCTTCCCCCATTCCAACCGTCCCATTCCCCCAAGCTCTCCCCATCCTCCCCTTCTCATTTC
>LOEQ01004048.1:173553-185623 GCA_001685075.1 Bramus lutescens
AGCCGTGCAGGAGCCGGGCGGGATGAAAAGCAGGCCCGCTCCCCTTTCACTACAATTATCTAGGAAAGTGACTAGGGACGAGTGAAAGGATTGCTGAGTATTGTAAACAACGCCTATGGAGCTGGAGAACATGAGCCCTGCAGTCAGTAAGCATATGTAATTTTCTCCAAGAAGTCTTAAACGAATCAGAACACAACTAAAAAGTAAAAGACAAATGAATAACACAAACATCCTGAAATTATCAATGGCAGCAGCAGACTCTGCAATGCATTGTCTAGGATGAAGATGTGTTTTAAGGAAGGATAGCTATTATTAGCACAGCAGAGTGAACGGGCACCTCTTGTTATGATCCTGACATAGATAACTTTGACTCAGAGCTCTAGTCAAATAAGTAAAAGAATCAAAAATACAAAACCAGGGTAGAGTCAATCACAAGGTGAGAATTTAGCAAATGAAAATTTAGAAATCAGTGGGTCGGTGAGATGGCTCAGATGATAGGCTCACTTGCCAAGCCTGGCAACCTGAGTTTGATTCTTGGAACCCACATAAAGATGGAAGGAGGAAACAGACTCCACAAAAGTGCCATCTGACCGCCACACAGTGCCATGGGACCACCCCATCACACAATGCATCCATAATAAAAATAATAGAAGTTTTTAAAGAATTAGAAGCTGGAGAGGTAAATTAAACTTTACAGCAGAAAGTTCTGCCCTTTGGCACATGATTGCATGAACAAACAAGACTGCAGAACACAGTTCTTTCTGCGGCCCGACAGACTTCATCCAAACGTCAAAGTCTTTGGCCAAGTGTCCACTGGGACAGAGGGAACCTAGAATGGAACCTCTGCTCACACTGCCTGCAAGCTGGCTTCTGTCACAGAGGGAGCTCAAGGCGCCAGGGGGACTTTGTCTAAACATTTCCAGTCTGCCACCTGCTTCCCTGTCTGCAGGAAACCACCATCCTAATTAGGCCTTGGAAAAACCCTTAAAAGGGACCTTTTTTTATTTTCTTGTTATCGTCCATTCGTTTATTCGTTTCGAAACAGAAGTAGCTCCAGCAACTTGAACTTTCAGGGAGCCTTCTAGCTTTGACTGCCAAATGCTGGGATTATAAATCGGTGCCACCACGCCAGGTTTAATGAGCAATTTTCAAAATACATTTTCAACTTATATCAAAATCATCTGAGGTATTTAGAAAACAACATATCACGAGTGAAGACAGGATGGGCAGCAATAACAGAAACATAGCCAGTAACGCACCAGCTATAATTAGCAGACACACATCAAAGGACAGCAACCTTCACTGTGCTCAAAGGAAGAAGCCCCAAGCTTTCAACTTCACCATGGAACTAGAAACTTTAACAACAGTGCAACAGTGAGAGTCACATATTTGCATTTGTCAGTGTTTGTCAACACTGTTACTATTAGCCACATTGCTAAAAATTCTTCCATGTGAGAATTTTGAACTTTAATTTTTTTCATTTTGTATACATTGAAAACTGAAAGCCAAACTCAATATAGCAAACATTAAATGGTATAACTGAACCAGATATATAAATGACAGGTTTGACTGCATGTGTCTGTGTATGTCCTGAGTTCTGCTTCATGTCGTCATGAATTATTGCCAGCTTCATTCTTAATGTTATCCACTCAGGACACAGCCACCCATACAATGTTACCCCTCGCCTGATCTGCCTAAGAAGAATTTGTCTGCTCATTGGAAATGGAGAAATACTTGCCATTTGTGTAATCTAATGTGTTCTTTCTAAGTATCACTAAACCTTAGCTACAATTTAGCAAACTACCTAAACTCTTAGAAGGGTGAGTATTTCTAACAAAATGCACACATTGCCAGTCCACAGAGGAGGACTTTAAAATGCATGGGTCAGTCCCCTTCTTGCAAGCTAGATCTTGGGCCCTTAGTCTCATTATTCTCCTTTATGGAGAGGGAAGGTAGGAGGTGAAACTTGGGCGCACGTGGCTGGACAGACCAGTCCTGGGCTCTGCTAACTTCACTTTGTTTGTCCTTGCCCCTCTGCCCAGCAGCCATAAGTTCAACTCTGTCGACACAATGCCTACCTTCTGGCTCAGAAGAGCGACGTACTACATTACTTCTTATTATCAAAGTTGTGTGAAGGAGCCGCATTAATCCACTCGGTGCTTGCATCTACTTAAGCCAGCTTCATTCAGTCTGGTCTATCTGGCCGAGCAAAGTGAGGCCAGTTCCACTGTTCAGCCCCTCATTCTGTCAGGAGAGCGTCAGCACGCTTATTTTCCCCATATAAAGGAGAGTATCCAATTTACACCATGCACTCTGGGACTATTATGGACAATATTTATTCAGAAGGAATGCTGTATGAGTCCGGAAAAGCTGTTGCTAAGAAGAGAGGGAGAGGTCACTTTGACCAAACAAGAAACAAAACCTATACATGGGCTAAGAGTGAGGAACTGAAGTTTTCCCTTCTCCTTGTGTCGAAACACTTGAGAAGCTAAAACACAACACGGCAATGACAGATTTAACCACTGTTTCCCTCCCTCCTTCCCTCCTCTCTGGAGTTCTTCATAATCTGAACATCTCCATTCACTTAGCAGATACCAGCTTGTTTGGAGGAGAGGAGTTGCCTGGAATTAATGAGGTAATGCTCCAAACAACTGCTATTAATACATTGTTTTCTTTGATAGAGGCTGCCTGCTTTTTCTCTGCCGCTCCTTTAAAGATGAGGTACTTTCTAATGGTCTTAAAGCACCATGAAAAGAATCATTAGTTAGAACACCCCCTCCCCTTTATTTTTCTTTGAAATATTTTGTAGTTCATTGTCTACATGAAAAGAGAGCCATGCCAGGGAAGCTGCGCTCCATCTCACCTAAGTCGGAACTCCATAAGCCTTGGGTACTTAAGGGTTAACGGAAAAGAGCAAGGCTACAGGCTTCACTGAAGTTACAACTCTGAAATGCGAACTTGAAAGCAGCAGTGCACAAATACTGGGTTTGCTTCGGCCACTCGCAGCAGCCAAGGCCACCTGCTTCCAGAAAGGACAGCAGTTCCATCAAGACACAACGAAATCTCCGCGATCTTTCATTCATACCAAGCACAAAGCAAAAGTCAATATCCACCTTCCCAGAGATGCACCTCCAAGTCCTGGGGGTGTTCTCACTTACCCTGATCAGGCACAGCATCCGTTCTTGAACCCTTTTAGAGCCAGTTCACCTAGAGAACACCGTGATTGCTAGCACGTTCATGGGAAGAACAGATTTTTAGCCAAATTGCAATTACCCCTGAGACCATAACCAACTCTAAAACCCTAGGGAGAGACAGAAGTTTAAAAACCCGGCTTCCAGATTCTGGCATCCAGTGTGTCTATCTTTAACTTGAAAACGATTTGGTTTCACATTCCACTGAAGTCCCACTGGCAGATGCCTTTGGTAAACTCACCAATGGCAGGCTTTCAAAGGTCTCCCTCAGCCCCTCCCTCCCACGAAGCTTCCGCCTATTTCTTCTAAAGCTGATTTACTCAGCTGTCTTTACCTGTGTCCTCGTGGGTTGAAGGAACTGCTTTCATTGAAGGCGATTCTACAAGCCTTTGCAACCTGAAGATCAGCTGAGGACTCGCTGGCTTCCCCTGCCATCACCCCCGCCCTCCTCACGGACAAACTGACTTCCAAACTTGGCTGCCTGAAAAAGAATGTCCTCTGATTGGCATTCCTGGAGGCAGAGAGCCAGGCAGCCAGAGCTTGGCAAATGGCTTCCAAGGGATAGAGAAGACAAACAAGGAACTTGCCTGGATTCTTATTTCAGTTTGAGGAAAATCCAACCACTGTGTTGAGACATTAAAAATTTTCTATTGAGGCTCAACGTTTATGGTTCTTTTCTATCTGTTTATCATTTTACCCAGAATGACTAGGGCTACAGTAAAACAGGAAGATAGCATAACTATGATCAAACATTAAATTAAACCTTGTTTGGGACTCACTAGAGAAAGAAAAGAGCTACAAATGCCATTTCACAGTGTCCCGAGGACTCCTGGTCAATGGGTGGATTTTCTGAGAAATAAAATAAATGCTTACAGAAATTGTGGGGGACTGACTTTTGTTCTCTACTCTAAGCAGCAGGAGGAAAACACGAAAGAAACACTTCTTTTTCCAAGAGAGTTTTCTTTTTTCAGGGCTGCCTTATAAAAATTTAGCGCAGGCTGGGAAAGAAACTGGTGTGTGTGTGTGTGTGTGTGTGTGTGTGTGTGAGAGAGAGTTGTGTGTGTTTGTGAGTGCATGTTTGTGTGTGCATTTGCGAGTGTGTGTGTGTGAAGGTAAACTAAGTGTCCGATTTTGCTCTTTAATGCTATGATAAACAAATGAAGAATAAAAATGAAATTTATGCCCTGGCAATGCTGAAGCACGCATGGACAGCCTGTATATGGTGGTTCTGCTTAACTTGTCGATATTGTGTTTCATGGTCTAAGTTGATGAGGATGGCCGAGCAAGAGGGCACCAGATATCATTAAAGTTGGTTGTGAACCACCATGTGGTTGCTTGGAAATGAACTCAAAACCTTTGGAAGAGCAGGCAGTGCTCTTGACAGCTGAGCCATCTCTCCAGCCCAAACTATGGTCCAAACCAATCTGATAAGGAAAGGGTTGATTTGGCTTATGTGACCTGATCAGAGTCTGTTTTTGTGGAAAGTCAAGGCAGGAACTCAAGTAGACTCCTGGATGCAGAGGCCATGGAGGAGTGCTACTTACTGGTTTGCTCCCCACAACTTGCTCTGCCTGCTTTCTTATTCAGTTCAGTGCCAACTGTGCTGGGG
Source organism: Bramus lutescens (assembly GCA_001685075.1). Lineage (NCBI taxonomy): Eukaryota > Metazoa > Chordata > Mammalia > Rodentia > Cricetidae > Bramus > Bramus lutescens. The sequence goes on from LOEQ01004048.1 coordinate 178,354, forward strand.
TGGCTCTGTCCACATCAAATCTTTTTTATTTTATTTTATTTTATTTTATTTTATTTTATTTTTTTGAGGCAGGGTTTCTCTCTGTAGCCTTGTCTGCCCTGGAACTCACTCTGTAGACCAGGCTGGCCTTGAACTCGGAGATCCATCTGCCTCTGCCTCTCGAGTGCTGGGATTTAAGGCGTGCGCCACCACTACCCAGCCACATCAATTCTTAATAAAATGCCCCACAGATTTGCCTGCAAGCCAAGATGATGGTGAAAATCTCCCAACTGATATTTCTTCTTTCATGATGACTAGCAATTTGTTAAGCTGATAAAACAATCAAAACAACTAATCAGCCTACTGAGTGAACAGAAAAGCTTTGGAGAAGATACTACTCATCAAATAGGGTCTGACAAGAATGGGGAATGAGCAAGTGTCCTTCACAACAAAATAACCTGTGCTTAGCATTCATTTATCAGTACCTAGAATCCAACTGTCTATTAGTGAAAACATGCTTCTCTATGTTGAGAGTAGTGTATGTACTGCATGTAACACGACAGGCCATCCAGTCTCTTCAAAAGCCTGGTGAATGCATGACAGCTTCAAGTGGTTGGATGTACCACAGGATGAAACATTGCCAACTCTCAGCAACTGGGTTCATGGTGGTGGTGTGGCTGCAGCTGCTCTCTGGGACTCACAGAGACATCTCAAAACATATTCAGTGGCAAATGCTTGATCCCAGAGGACAACTTTCTAACTTCATTGGCTTTAATTCTTGTTGTTATTTTGTTTTCTTCTTCCACATCTAGAGCAAGATACTTTAAGAAATCATGAGGGAAAACCTGCTTAACTGCTCACTACAGCTTAAAATTATTTCACTCATATTTTGATGCCCATATGTTGGTGGCCTGCCAAGGGCTTGCTCTTTCAGCTAACTCCATTCCTAGATGTCTGAACAGCAATCTTTACAGGAGGAAAAGGAGAAGGAAACATACGTTACTTTTTTAGCCTCAAAGTTAACTAGGGAAAATACAGGCAAAACAGGAGCATCTCCAATTTTCCGTCTAGTTTTCATTGTTGAAAAATATACACCCTCACACAGCAGGTTGTGGTTTGAGGAACCACCCCTTGCATGTCTATGGTGTACTAACATTTATAAAATTCACAAACTAGTTCACACATAAATAGAAGGATATAACTTCCTGGCACAGAGAGCAGCCACCACTGCCCCAGACTTTCTTCTTTCACACAGTACACCATGAGTTAAGGAGAGTGTGTGGGGTTTGTGCAGCCTTGGCTCACAGCCAGTGCAATGCTCGGCCCACTGTATCTTTAGCTGCACACTACTGCAAAACTGATGCTGAGGAAATACCTGTTTAAACTGAAACACTGCCTGTGGGGCTTGTATGGTAGCCTGTGAGAAAATGGAGATAAGTTGGTTTTCCTTTTCGACAAAATTATTTGTATTATTCTTTACTTTTTTTTTAAAAAAGATACTTTTTATTTATTTTAATTTTATGTGTATTAATGTTTTTCTACATGTATGTGGGCACAGTATTGCATGTCTGGTGTCTTCAGAGACCAGAATTTATTGGGTCCCCTGGAACTGGAGTTACAGATGGTTATATTCTGTCATACATATGCTAGCAACTGAATCTGGGTCTTCTGTAGGAGTAGTGGATTGCTCCTGATCTCTGAGCAATTCTTCAGCTTGTACATTTTTAAAAAATAATTCTAGGATGAGCATCCCTCTTCTTGATCAATGAACTAATATTGTATGAAGTATATATTGCTTTATGCATTGCATAGCACCTTGTATGAGCGCCCCCCCCCGAATAATTCTATAAGTGTGTGCATGTGAATTACTTCAAATACTAGCTAGACATGTTTGTTAAGGTTCCTCGTGCTGGTCTTGTGGATGTGAGACTAACTGAGAGAAAAGAGGGTGTTGATTCTAATTGAATCGCTGCTGGCTTTTATTTGGAGCTTAACATTCTGTAGTCAGTTGAATTACGACAAAACGAGTGAGCTAAAGTTTCTAACATTATCCAGACTTACAGTTTGTTCTCCACACATCCTAGAAGTCCCAGACACAATCATCAGAATCTTAGTTCAACCCCAAGGTTAAGTGAACACAATTAAATGATTTTTTTTTCTTCGACGAGCCTTCACAAGGCAATTGGTAAGATTTATAATGGCTGGAACTGAGTCTTTATCATGAGCAAATGTCATTCTGCTCTTTTGTAAACACTAACAGGAGACTGGGAATTGATCAGAAAAATAGCTTCCAGGGCTCACTTCCAAAGAACGCTGGGCACATAACTGACAAATCAGATACTCTGGACTAATCATGAACAAGCAGTTAATCTTTACTCCATTCCCAAGAATAGAATGAACCAGTAGAGTTTTGAGAGGGAAGTACCACTCATGGTTCCCTTGTACTGAGGATGATGGTTCAAGCTCCAGTCTGCACTGATCTGTGATGTATCTCTGTGTATCTAAACCTGGCTCACTCAAAAGCAAATGGACATGGCCAAGTTTTTTCTTCCTTGCTGCCTTAAGTGATGAGTGGAGGTGGTATTTAGAGGCAATAACTTTACAGTTGATTTCTTTTTGAGACGGGTTCTTTATATGTAGCCTGGCTAGCCTGGGACCTGCTCTGCTGACCAGATGAGATCTGCCTGCTTCTGTCTCACAAGTGCCACCACACCTGGCTGCTGTTGTTTTAAAGTTTTTTTTTTCATTTTATTTATTGTGCTACATCAATTCACTTTAATCATTAAGAACCAGATATTTTGATCTTAGAAAAAAAATGAAACTCTAAGTTGATACAAAATGTTACATTTTATTATACAATTTATAATGTTTTGGCATTTAAAGGCACATAGTATTAGCACAAGAATAAAGTTTTTCTTCTCAAAGAAAAGAAAATAATTATGAATAGCAGTTATTAGAAAAGTAATTAAGGTAGACACTACCCAAGACAATATAAAAACCACATGTAACTAATATTAGAAAACAGGAACCCTAGTCAGAAAAGGTCAGAGAATTGACATACCATGCATATTACTATTGAACACAAGCAAGTCAACTGATATTACTCTTTGAAATGTGGGTTATATATCCCAAGGAAGCGGACTAACGAGTATACAAAGATGCCTACACTCCCATCGTTGCCTCTGGCTCACAATAAGTCAAGATGCGGAAAACAGCTGCAGTGTCAATCTGCAGAGGAACGAATGAAGACTTTCTAGCACACATATTTGCATGTAGTATTCTACACCAAAGAGGAGGGTCTGACGTAAGTGGCAATGTGAATCTAGAGGACTTTATGCTAAGAAAATAAGTAGAAACAAGTAGAAAAGCACTATAAAAATCTTACTTAACCAAGAAATATAGGAACACAAGAAACAAAAAAAGCCATAGAAAACAAAATGGTGGTCACAGGTGGAGAAAGATCATAGAGTAGGCATATGGAAAAGATCAAAAGACATGTATTACTTAGAATGAATAAGTTAAAGATCTGGCATAGAACATAAGCTCTGTAGTTAATAATATTGTTTTATAAACTGTTAAGTTATCAAGACAGAATATCAACCACACAAGATGACAATGTCCTCATTTGCTTGATTGTGGTAACTATATCTCTACATATCCATATATCAAGAATATCATGTTACACACTTAAAGATGTACAACAAAAATGAAAGCAGCAGTGTACTATTTAATCGTTGGACATCATCAGTCAAGATTGGGAAGAGGCAGTTCCTCATCAGGTGCCTGTCATGTGAAAATAACTGCAGTCACGGAAAGGCAACAGGTACAAATATATGCATGTGTTTTCCAGGGGCTGAAGAGGTGGCTCACTGCTTAAGAACAAGTATTGTTCTTACAGACGTCCTGAGTTCTATTCCTAGTACTCACAACCATCTCCAGAAGATTCTATAGACTCTTCTGGCCTCTGTGTGTGTTGCACTCACATGTACATACATAAAGAGAGACATACAAACCCACGTGTGCATAAATAAAAATAAAACATTACAATATGCTTCACTTAACTGGGTTATTACTGTATTTGACCACTGAATAGAGCTGTAATTTTCCTTTAAAGGACCAACGTCAACTCTAGCTGGAGTATGGGTATCATATTCACTTCTAGATGTAACTGGAAGATATGACCTCACCCTGTTCACAGAGAGACACTTTCTACATGCCATATATTGGAACTCTGCCAGCACGTACCATATCTGATGCCTCTTATAACCTCAGAGTAAAAATTTGTTCTACTGCACAGTTAAAACATGTAATGTCATATTCTAAACCTGTGTAATTTTTCATAGTCAAATACCCAGTCCACATTTATACCCAAACTGAGTAACTGGTTCTAATCAAAGTGTTTAAACACATATCCCTGGTAGAAACAGGACAATTATGTTTCCTGTGATTAAATAAAATGACAGTTGGTAAGCAGACCGGAAGAGTCGACATCACATCCAGCTGCTCATTTGGAAGCAGGTTTTACCCAATGAGCACATGCCATGAGTTTGTTTCAGACTTGTGGCTTGCTTAGCTCTGGAGCCTTCTGTTCAAAGGGCTCATTTAACAGTGACAAGACCCAATGTTTTCAGCAGATGCTCAAGGGTGAGACCTGCTTGTGGAGAACTCGGATGCCTGAAATTATGTAATCATTATCAGATTACTTTACAGGATGCATAGCTTTGAAATATAGTGGGATAACCACGGTTGGCAACAATTAATTGAACATTTCAAAAAACTAGGAGCTAGGGTTGTTGGAAGTTTCTGGTGTGGAGAAACGACAAATGAGGTGATGGCATGAGACCTAAATTAAATGTTTTATATCATGCGTGTGATTGAGATGACACTCTGCTCACAGTACTACAAAGTAACCAGGCTTCGAGATGTTGAAACAGCCATTTCATGGCAGCTTTTGCCGACTTCATCTGTTCTATTGGCTTTTCAGTTTCTTCCCCTTCTGCCTCCTTCTCCGTGTCTTCCCCTCAACGAGATAAAACTCATGACACCATGCCTTGGTAGATCACTCATTTTTTATTCCCCCACTTAGAGTGTTGGAAATTCAAGGAATTCTTGCTCATTATTCCAGTTCTGGGAAATTTTACTGCTAAAGCAAACTATAACTACCATTCTCTTTTCTTTTGGTCTGAAACTCAACTTTGAGTTGTCTCCATTTTCTAGTAACTTCCCTTTTATTAATTTTCTTTTTCTCATTTCTATTCTGTTGAATATGCTATTTCTATGAATATATTTTTAATTTCTAAGAATTTTGTTTCTAAGTATTCCTTTTCCACTACACTGTGTTTAGTTTCTTAGACACATTTTATTTTCTAATATCTGTAATAACATAGATTTTAGGCTTTTTGTGTGCTTCTGGCAAAATATGTTTAGTTCAATCTTTTTTTTTAGTTCATTTACCTACTCTAGTCTCTTTACATTTGCATGCTTCTTCAAACCCAGTGTTCCTTAGCTTCTGCTTAAGTCACACACAGGATGATGTCTTAGAATGAACAGACGATGCCAAACTATTTCAGTAAGGTGCCACTGAGAGTGACTGATCTCTGCCACTTTAGGTAGTCCACACAAGTGCCCCCACATACTTGTCTCAGGATGCTCTGGACATATACCTGAGTACTGGACTATGAGGACTGGAACTGAGTAAGATATCCTGAAGAGGATGAGGATCTGGTACCTATTCATAGCTCAGATTCCCACCTGGCTGCCAGAGCCCAAGATCTCACCCAACATCTACTGCTGCTGTTCTTTCTAGCATGACTGACTCCATGACTCACTCTTTGAGTTAATCTAGACGTTTCCCTACTCTGTGTTTCCTTCAGGGGTTTGGGGCATAGTTGTCAGCCTATGTGGACTTCAGGAAAGTATTGGAGCATGCACCTGTTATTTCCAAGTTTCGATCTCTCTTGTTTGGAGCCCCCAAACCTTCCCTAGCTTTAACTATCCTTTTGCCTCCAGTCATTGTGTCTTCCACTGGGCTTTGCATTTCCCCTTTTTATTTATCTCAGTGAACTAATAGAAAGTCAAAGTAAGTGCTGTTTATGGAGGCACAGGTAGGAACTGAATTGTGCCACCTCCATTTCAGGGGCAGCTCTCTGTCATTGCTCTTTAGTATGGTCCCAGAAAAGGGGTTACGATGAGCTGCTCTTCAAGTGCTGCTCTAGAATGAGTCCACCAAATATAGCTAGTGTGTGTGTGTGTGTGTGTGTGTGTGTAGTATTTCATATTTCTCCATAAGCAAGCACATTCAATGCTAACAGCAAAACTAAAACCACAAGGCATATAATTACCTGTATCAGACATGCTGATGCGTAACACTCAACTAAAGAAATTATTTCATTCTGAAGTGACTTGTGGTCCTGTGTTAACAGTTTTATTGTGTCTCTGTGACATTAAAATCCACAAGTGCATGCAATTATGAATAATTCTTCCATTTGTAAAATCTATGTATCTTAAAAAGTAAAAATGTATTTTTTGTCCCTGAAGTTCTGCCCAAATTATTGAATTAGATCATAATAACCTCAAGATAAGGAAAATTATCTTAAAGTGGTCTTGGAAGTTCCCTTAGTGCTTTCTTTTTACTGGAAGGCAATAAAAAAATCCCACAGTGACATCATTTTCCTTGACCATTGGCATGACCATTAGCATATGGACCACATTGTGTGTCTGGGATTTGAAGTGAGTTTTGTCTTGAATGGTTTTGACACATATACTCTGTTTCTTGTGTTAATCTGGTGACACCAGATTTCCAGAAGATATAGTGTCCTATTTGGTCAACATTATCCCATCAATGTTAAAGCTTTGGAAGGGGGAATTATGCATCTTATTATTTCTATAGCTATAAAAACTGTAAGAAAGGATCAGGATGAATCTTTGGCATCCTTTCTTTCTTTCTATATTTCATGTCTACAAAGCTTATCTACCCATCTCTAAAATACTGCATTTCCATCAATACTTCCCTTAAACCCAGTTAAAATAGAGTAGGAGGCTGGTAATGGGAAGCTTTGCTCTTGTCTCATATGTTATATAGCTACTACACTGCTGTGCCTTGTCTTTCCCACAAAGTGAGGTTATATAGTGTGTTACTACATAGCTGTGCCCTGATCCTTCCCCACAAAGTGAGGTTATATAGTGTGTTACTACATAGCTGTGCCCTGATCCTTCCCCACAAAGTGAGGTTATATAGCGTGTTACTGCATAGCTGTGCCCTGATCCTTCCCCATAAAGTGAGGTTATATAG
>LOEQ01004048.1:185909-206584 GCA_001685075.1 Bramus lutescens
GCTGTGCCCTGATCCTTCCAACAAAGCTGACACAGAAGAGCCAGTGGTTCCTTCCATACTCTAGTCTGAGGACGTGGGCCTGAGGACTTCCTGCTTCAGGTACTAAATGGTTTTATGTTTCCTCCAAGGTTGATCTGGCCATAGCATGCACAGCTGGAGCCTTTGGGATGGTGGCTCACTGCTATTTGAATGCTGAGGGCATGAATCATCCTAGGAGCCTTGGGCAGAGCAACGGGAGAGAGAAGAGAGGTGGTGTCTGGATGACTTCATTGAGCTGCCATGTTAAGAGAATTTCAACTTGAACTTGTTCTTTAAAAATCATTATCAGGGCATATTTATCAGAATGGGATAAATAACGTGACTTAATGGACTGCGAGTCTGATTTATAACTTTTAAATATTTATACATTTTGTGTATGTATGTTTCTAGTTTTTACTTCTGCTCTAGATCCTCGGAATGTTAGAGGAAGGTCCAACTACCACAGCTCCCACGTGAGCCTCACAAACATATCTGCCCCAAGAAAAAAAGTCTCACAATCATATTTTTAAGCCACTAGAGAACTAAAGACCCAACAAAATTAAATGTTAATGGAGTTAATCCTTTTTATAGAGAAGAACTCTGTATTTCTTGACTTTCTTGGGAAACTCATTACAGGGCCAGTAAAGGATAAATTGCTCAATTGTTAAAACTTTAATGGCTGCAGGTGTGTGTGTGTGCGTGTGTGTGTGTGTGTGTGTGTGTGTTTTGTATGAGAATCCTGGGCACTATAGCTATAGGCACAATTTATACTTACCCTTCCTCTCTTTCCCACAGTGCTTCACTGAATGTCTGAAGTAAGGGATGCAGGCTAGTGTAATCAACAGGACGTAACTAAATATATGGTTGCAGCTCTTCAAATGTATACTGAGTTGTCCTTCCATTTGGACAGAGAAGAGAGGTCTCTTGAGTTTTAAATATGTTTGCAGCTAGAATTTATGATTGACGGCTTCTCTGGAACATTTCTTGCTAAAAGCAAAGCCCCCCCCCAACAGATCTAAAACCACTGGTGAAGAAAATTTATCTGCAATTCAGGCAGAGCTCACATTCAGGTGTGTTGCATGCTCATTTGATTGAGGACCCCTCTTCCCCATCATACACATATTAACAGTTTGGGAGAAAAAGAAGTAAGCTTTTTTTCAAGGTGTAAATTCTAATTGCTACTGTGTTTCTACCATAAACACCGAGAGACAATCAAAATAAGAAACGAAGTAGACCATGAAATAGACCATGAACACAAATGGTAGAGTTATTGGACAAAAGTCTATATAGTAGAAAAAAGTCTATATAGTAAGTATTTGTTCCTTTATTTTATCTCCTGACCACACTTTCTCCTCCATCTTCTTTTCCCACCTCCTCTCTGCCCCCAACCACATCCATTCCTCCCATGAGTATCAATAAAATATGGCATATCAAGCTGCAGTAAGACTAAGTGCCTCCCCTTATATAAAGACTGGGAAAGGGGACCCAGTATGAGGAATAGGATTCTAAAAGCCAGTGAAAGAGTCAGAGACAGTCCTTGTACTCACTGTTAGGAGTCCCACAAGAAGAGCAAGCTACACAACTGTAATATATATGCAGCGGACCTAGGTCAGTCCAATGCATCCTCCTTGTCTATCCAGTTTCTGTGAGCTCCTAGGAGCCATGGTTAGTTGATTCTATGGGGTTTCTTATGATGTCTTTGACTGCTCTAGCACCTACAATCCCTCCCCCCTCTCTACAGCAGGATTCCCCAAGTTTGGTCTATTGTCTGGCTGTGAGTCTCTGCATCTGTTTCCATCAGCTGCTGGATGAAGCTTCTCTGCTGTCAATTTGCTTAGGCACCAATCCAAGTCCATCCAACAGGACTATAGGTCAAAGGTGATGTGGCTTGGTTGCTAGGCTCATAGCCAAAAATATAAGAATCTATCTGTTAAATATAGGGAATAAATTTATAAAGGTGCAATGGAGGTATTGGAGAGGTGGCTCATCAGTTAAGGGTATACACTCTTCTTGTAGAGGACCAAAGTTCAGTTCATTGCACCCTTGTGCAGTAGCTCTCAGCTGCCTCTAACTACAGTTCCAGATGCATCTGGGAGTAGAACGTTGAAAATGATTCCTGCTCTTTCATCCACAACATTGGATGCATTTAGACAATACAATGGTATTTACCAAGAATAAGAGATGAAAGTCTATTAATGTATAATTCTATGTTCAGCAAAATATTTCCAACATGAAAGTGAGAGTTGAGAGTTCATTTCCAGGAGATAAAGACTATGAAAAGGTGATAAGTGCAGTTTCTGAGGGAAATGATTCTTGGGTCCGTCTGAAAGCATAAAAAGCATGTGAAGAACAGACAAGTGGATAAGTATTTGGGTAAATGTGAAAACCCTCTCACTAAGGGTCAGAGAGATGGCTTGGTGCTTGAACTGTTTGCAATATAAGCGTGATAACTTGAGTTTAGATCCCCAGAGCACACATTTAAGTCTAGGATGGCTGTGTGCATCTGTATCTCCATGGAGGAGTTGGAACAGGGAGGTCCCCAGAACTTACTAATCAGCCAGTCTAACTGAATTGGCGACCTCAAAATTCAGTGAGACCTTGTCTAAAAAAAAAAATAGGCAAAGAGTGACGGAAGAAGATAGCCAACATTGATCTCTGGTTAACACGTGGATGTGCATATGTGCTTGTGTTCATGAACACGTAGACATACATGCACAAATACATAACAAAATGCATGAAAACATTTATGAGTTTTTGAAAATTATCTACTTACTGTCTTATAATCCTCTACCTATGTTCTTATCTATATTTAAAAATCATGAATGATAAAGCAAAATTAACATTTTTGTTCTTTTCTGTCACATAAAACAAAGTCAATGGCCCAAAAAACAAATGACAGAAATGAAATAGAATTATACACTTTTATAGTTTAGACTATCATTTTAATAATATAACTTAAAGATAGTGAGTGACCAAGATGCATATTGTCTCATCTTAAGGAACAAAATTCTCACTCCAGTGAAAAACAGCAAAAACAAAACAAACAATAAAACCAGGGGAGACAAGATGGGAGACTAAACTATGTAATTAACATTAAATAAGGCAAAGAAATAGGAACACATGCACAGAAGACAGAAAATATAAGTAGGAAACAATGCTAAGAAAATCTGCTAGTGACAAATATTTTATCAAATGTAAAAAAGTACTCAATATCACTGTCAATCTGGAAAAAAACATAAATTAAATTATCTGCTGCTTATGAGAAAATGCTTTGTATTTGGAACCGATTTTTTTCTGTTTGGTGACAGCAACAGAGTAAAGAACATGTCTGGTTCAGTTCTGAATAGCCTCTCTGATGACCTGCCTTGGTCATCATGTATATATTATGTTCTGGAGAGTCTCTCTTGGTTATCAGATGCTGACTTGGGTTCCTACTAAGACAATCTGGGTTTCCTGCAGTCCGCTGTCACCAACAGAGGACAGTAATCTGAGGTAGTTCTATACCCACAACTTGTGACATGGACATCACACTAAAGGCTTGGCTTGCCTTCAGTTTGCCTTGTAGCCACAGTGATGGGGCTCCGGGTTCCATGCTTATGCTTACGCGCATCACCCTAGCACAGGGCTTTGAGATTTCCCCTTGAATGTGCTGGAATAGAAAGATAATAGCAATGTGCTCTCATAGCAAGCAGATCTCTGCGTAATGGAGGAAAAAGGGACCTAACAGTTTCAGTCCTGTGTGAAGACAATATTAAGATTTCTGATTGACCCCATCACTTTGAGGAGGTTTATGCAGCCCAGGAGAGCTATTTACTGGAGGTCAGACTTGAAAACAAGTTTTTTAAATGCTGAGACTGCAGGCAGTGATCTAAAATCTGATACCCAGCAGGTATCAATTATAAATAACTAACTTCTTGTTCCAAAATAAATAATTCTTTTCTATATGGATATTTTAAAGTGAGATATGGACTAATTTTTATAAGGAAATAAATACAAATAAAAATAAAAAAATAAAATCTGAATATCTGAATAGGTTCCATTCTTTATTGAGGCTACCATAGACGCATAGGGAAAAATGGGGAAGAGAAATGTAAACACACAGGGAGTCATGAAGGGGATCTGGGATTCAGGAAGGAAACACATCAGAATCTGTCCTCTCGCAATGGCTCACACCACACTACCAATTCATATCAGAGTGTAAAACACAATTATGGATATTATTTTTAGAAAGGTTGGATACGAAATCCAGTCTTTAAGAAAAAGAAACTTATTTGCCCACAGAAATGAAGATGCGAAGAGGGTGGAGGAAGTCGTGTTTGGAAACGGCTGTGCTTGAGGAAGAGCAGAAGGAGTGTTTGTTGAGGATGGCATGAATGATGGTCCTAGATGCTGCAAAAGGCTCAGAGATGGGAGACCACCTTGGTGAGAGTCTAAAGAAGTGCACACACCACCAGTCAAATGCTTCCTTACAATACAAAACCAAAACAAGACAGATGTGTGATGTGAGCTGAGGAAATGGAAGTGCTTCCACAATCTGTTGACACTCTTGAGAGCAAAGATGGAAAGAGAAGTTTAAAATCTTGACAAAGCTGAAAGATGGGATCGGGCCAATAAAATGAAAGGGGCGCTCCCTGGCCATTAACTGCACAGGGCAGACCGAGTTTAGCTAGAGCTAGAGGAGGGTGTTTTGCAGCAGACGGACGTAGCAGCCAAGCCCAAGAAGCTGGATGCCTGACGGAAGGAATCATTTCCTTCTTCTGGTACTCTTTAAGCAGCAAAAATATTGCTCTGTGATTCAATTAGTCAGGCTGTTATAGCATTAAGAAAAGCAAGATTTCTTTTATGAACAATATAACCATACACATTTGAAACTCTTAACTCTTGCTTGGAACTATTCTTCTCTTTGAAGGTTCTTCACTACCCCCACAGTTTAAGAGTACAGAGGAAGAGTTGTCCTGAATCTTCTGTGTTTACAGACTCTCGCGCACAGAGTTAAAGATTGGCAGTGGTTAATCTTCATTGTCAACTGGGTTTAGAATGACCACACCTCTCTGTGTCTGTGAGGGTTTTCCCAGGCCGATTCAGCTGAAGAGGAAAAGATTATCCTTGAATGTAGCTGACACTATTCTTGGCTAAGGAGTAGGTGACACTTCTTCTGGGCTGATGTAAAGAAAGCTGAATGAACCAGGTAGTGGTGGTGCACGCCTTTAATACCAGCACTCTGGAGGTAGAGGCAGGCGTATCTCTGAGTTTGATGCCAGCCTTGTCTACAAAAGCTTGTTCTAGGACAGCTAGGAATATTACACAGAGAAACCCTGTCTCGAAAAAACCAAAANAAAAAAAAGAAAAGAAAGAAAGCAGGATGAGCAGCAGCATTCATCATCCTGTGCTGCTCAACTATGGATATAGCATGGTCAGCCACTTCCTAGTCCTGAGGCGATGACCTACCTACTATGGATTGTACCCTTGAAGGAACTGTGAGCTAAAACAAATCCTTCCTCTCTTACATTTCTTTAAAATAATACTTATTTTTATTTTATGTTCTTGAGTGTTTTGTCTACATACATGCATGTGTGCCATACAGAGGTCTAGTGCCCAAGGAGGTCAGAAGATGGCATTGGGTCCCCTTGAACTAGAGTTGCAGATGGTTGGGCCACCAGGTGGATGCTAGGAACTGAACCTAGGTCCTCGGAGAGAGGATCCAGTACCTTAACCGCTGACCCATCTCTCTCATCCTGATGTAGTTGCTTTGGTCAAGTATTTTATCACAGAAACAAGGAAAAGTAAATAATATGAGATCCTCCCACCCATTCCAAGCTGAGTGCACATTTACTTGAACTCTCACTATTGCAATTAGTGTTAAGGGTTAAAGTCTGTGGCTGGAAACATGAGACCAATATAGTAACAAGGGTTTGCATAGATCTACATGCTTAATTGACAGGGATATCTTGATCAATTAATTATCAAGTAATAAATGAATACTCTTATGGCTTGGATATAAAACGTTCCCATAAGGTCCTGTGTTTGAACATTGGTCCCTAGCTAGTCATTTGGTGGGAGAGGCTGTGGAAATGTCAGAAATAGGGGCCTAGCTAGAGAATGTGGATTTCTGGGGATCTGGACTTCTATTTTATAGACTGACCACAATTCCTGTCTCATGCTGCTTTTTGGTCTGCCTTGATGTGAGCAATGAGCCTCATGGTCCCGCCACCACAGTCAAGAGTCAATACTGTTCTTACGCCTCAATCCGTGAGTCCAAACACACCCTTTCTCCCTGAAATTGCTCATTCAGTCAGTGTTGGACACGGTGATGAGCGAAGTAATCAACAACATTGAATTGGAAATTCATTTTTATAAGAATTAATGTTGTACAAGAATTTATAATAATAAATTTGTCCTTTATAAGCATGCATGGGGGAAGCTTTAATTCAGAGAAAGAAAAATGCAGGACAAAAGAGAGGAAGGAGAGGGATTTAGGGACCAAAGCAGAAGGAGTGGGATACAGTGGAAGAAGGGAATGGAAGCACTGATTTGGCATGGTCATGATGTGTGTCGAGACTTGGCCATTTGCATGGTACTGCTGGAAGTGTGAACCCGAGGTGGAGTTAAATTGGGAGTTTCCCAGATTTTGGGGGTATTCATCTTTTGAAAGAATAAAGGTAGAGACCCTGGGTTCTCTCTCTAGATAAAGCAAATATTAGGAATATGTTTGATCCTGGAGCACTTCTCTGGCTTCGTATCTCGGGATATCGGGATATGATCTCTCTTTCCCCATACACAGTCTTACCACTGTGAACCATCCACTCTGCGGTTCCCAGTAGAGTCTAGCTTATGCCTTTGGACCTGTAGAACTTCGAGCTAAGCAATCCTATTTTATTTTTAAAGTCATCCTGGTCTGATTTTTGTAATAGTAGTAGGAAGTGGACACAAACAGCAAAAATCAACTTCCTCTAAAATTTGTTTTCATTATAAAAACATACTGCTTAGAACCAAAGCCCAGTGGAAATCTAAATATCCATTCAATTTGTCATTGTCAGAGCACCTTAATAAATCATACCACACAGATGTACACACACATGCACATGCACTGGGCTTTGAAGTTATAATACATTAATTATTGCCATTGTAAAATGTTAGGCTGACAATAAACTATGAAACCCCAGGTTTAATTTTCTTTGGCCTTGATTTTACAAAATCACCCTCATCTACTGTGCTCAACACAGCTTTGGTCTCACACTGACGGTGGCTCATTTGCCACCTATTGTATACTTTGTATTCCTATTTTTATAGAGACAATAGTTATCTTTCTATGAGAGCTACATTCATGTGAAGGGAGTTGTCTAATTGCAACATGCAGGAAAATAACACTTAATTACATCTTTAAAAACTAAATGCAAAACATAGAGAACCTGATGGTGACATTATCAGCAGGGCAAGGATAAAGGTTTCGTAGAGGAGCCTTTATCTGTCTTGGTTAAAAGGCTTTTAAAATTCTAATTAGTCACATATACATAGTTTGTGAATAGAAATGCTAAAAGAAAAGACAAATAGATTAAATTCATTTTCCAGTTTAACGTGATGTCAAAATAGCAGTTAGGCAGAATAAAGAAAAATAATGCAATACTTTATGATTAGATACCAATATAAAAACTATGTTTATCTATTGGCATGTTGGTACTAATCTTAGGTTATAGGGTATAATATATCTCACTTACAAATGAGACACAGAAATGCATATTCAGAATGTGTATGCTCTACAACATAAATGTGTATAAACTTACATACTTGAAAGTCCTGCTTTTCAAAGTCTGCCATCAAGTATTTCAAAAATAGTAGCATAAAGTCCCCTTAAGGATCCTATCCAAGCCATTAAGATTTAAATTAAATTATGGCATAGAAATTATTGATCTTAAATACGATATTTAATTTTACCTGATTTTTAAAGCTTAACTTGTCAAGGTGAAGAATGCAAAATGTTTTAGATTGTTAAATGAAGGTACTTGCTGTGACCTCACCTCATAAAGCTAAGAAAATTATTCAAAACTTGCTAATGACAGTGATTAATTAAAATCAGGCCTAAACATATCTCTTCTCAATTGAAATAAAAACAGTTAATGTGAATAAACCTATACATGATCACCATTGTTACTAATTCAAGAGTGTTCAGGAGGAATTCCAAATGACAAAACATAAACATGACACAGAAGTGTTCAGCCATTCTTTAAATGGAGTTTAAAAAAAAACACATTTGTGGTTTATCAGTTCCATACCCCTGGCCCTCGGAAAACAGTTTTTAAGAGGGTTTTGGAAGACCAAATAATAGACATTAGATTATTTCATATATTCAGAAAACCAGTTTACAGTATTGTAAAGCTAACCAATAGTGGTTTCAAAGTACAATGTGACTTTATACCTTAATTGAATGTGAACATAAAGCATCTTTATATGGTTAACACATCTCACACAAGAGGGTATCACATCTATGCTATATATTTATATATAATTCAAAATACATTTATCTATTTTATTTATGTATATGAGTGTTTGCTTGAATGTGCACATGTGTACCACATGTGTGCAGTACCCACAATGGCACAGAGATGTGTTAGCTTCCTTCAAACTGAAGTTAGAGATGGTTGTGAGCTACTCCGGATCCTGTGGAAGAGCAGCCAGTGTTTTTAGTCCCCGAGTCATCTCTCTATATCTCATGCTGTATATTCTTGACTATTGCATTATAGTGGATTCAATGAGATGGCCAGAAAGCATTACTTTGTGTCAAAGGTTCCAGATAGAATAAGAGTTGGGAAACGATGTTTTCACGTTGGGGAGGTGACAAGATATCTCGTGATGAGCAGAGATGTTCAGAATTTAAGACTCCATCATACGCAGGGACTCTAAAGGTCTTGGAACATGTGAGTATGTCTCTGTGGCTCAGAGATTGGAGGTCCTTGTGTACAATTCTTTAAGTACTGTATCTCTGAAACACATATAGTTGGCGTTATGAAGGGGAGACTCTACAAAGCTCCTTAACACAAATGGGGCTCCAGGGGGCAGAATCTACCCAGTGTGGCTTTAAAATATTTCTTACTAGAAATGTAGGTACTGTAGTCTCCTAAGTATGCAGTAGAGTCACCATGGCCTTCCACTGTAGGCCTGTGCCTGTCCGGGAGCTGTGGCTCATGGCTTCTGTGTCTTCAAGGAGGTATCACTACGTATCATATATTTGTAGTTAGTTCAGGAAAAGACCACAAATCAAAAGACAGTTTTTTTCCTGAGTGTCTGATGCCTCTCAGAAGTTACAACCTGAGCGATTTACACTGATACCAGCTTAACTTATTTCTTTTCACTGTCTAGTAGGAGACATTTTGGAAAGTCTGTTAGATCTTTGTTATGTTCATGCACAATTGAATTTCTAACTTCTGAAAGTACTTTTGTCAAAGATCAAACATCTAAAATCCATCCTTTATGCTACTTAACCTGTTTAACCTGAAGCTCCATTTGCTTTTTATCTGATTCTTTTCATTAGTAACTAAATTTATTCATTTATTTTACACCCTGACTGCAGTTTCTCCTTCCTTTCCCTCTGCCCACATTCCCCTGACACCCCATTTATTCCCCCTTTTCCGTTCAGAAAGGGGCAGTCCTCCCATGGGTGTCAACAAAGCATTGCATATCAAGTTGAGGTAGGATTAAGCTTGTTTCCTTGTATTAAGGCTGGGCAAGGCAACCCGGTATGAGGAACAAGTTCATGAAAGCCAGTCAAAGCGTTAGAGACAGGCCCTGCTCCCACCGCTAGGAGTTCCACAAAAAGAGCAAGCTACAAAACTGTGACACTTATGAAGAGGGCCTTCGTTGGTCCCATGTGGGGCCCCTAGCTATCGGTCCAGAGTTTGTGAGCTCCTGTGAGCCCAGGTTAGCTGTTTCTGTGGATTCCCTTGTGATGACCTTGAACCCCTTAGATTGTACAATCCTCCCTCCCACTCTTCAACAGGACTTCCCAAACTTGGCCCAGTGCTTGGCTGTGGATCTCTGCATCCGTTTTCATCATTTACTGGATGAAGACTCTCTGATGATGATGATGATGATGATGATGATGATGATGATGATGATGATGATGATGATTGGGGTAATTACCAATCTGATTAAAGAAGGTGGCCAGTTCAAGCTATCTACCCACTATTGCTTAGAGTCTTAGCTGGAGCCATTCATGAAGATTTGTGAGAGTTTCCCTTGTACCAGGTTTCTACCTGATCTGAAAAATCAAGACATCTCTTTATTTTATTGTCATGTTCATGCATTCATAATTTAATTTGAAATTGCTTTGGTTAAAGATCAAACATCTAAACTCCATCTCTTATATTACTTAACTCACTTTTCATTTGTTTGTTTGTTTTTGGAGACAGGGTTTCTCTTTGTAACAGCTCTGGCTGTTCTGGAACTCACTTTGTAGCCCATGCTGGCCTTGAACTCATAGAGATCCTCCTGCCTCTGCCTCCCAAGTACTGGGATGTGCATCACCGCCACCAGGCTCTACTTAATCTGTTTAACCTGAAGCTCCATTGATGACGGGAGACTGCTTGTTCATTCCTGGCTACCCAGACTGAAAATAACCCCACACAAACTGTATTAATTAACTCACTGCTTGGTCCATTAGCTATAGTTTCTTATTGGCTAGCGCTTACATCTTAAATTAACCCATTTCTATTCATTTATGTATCGCCAGGTGGCTCTCATGGCTGTGGCTTGCTGGCAAGGTTCCTGTGCATCTGTCTCCTCCTGCAGGTTCATGGTATCTCTCTGATTCCACCTACTCTTTCTGTATGTCTTTGATCTAATTTCTTTTCTTTTCTTTCTTTCTTTTTAAATATTATGTGGCTCTGTGGCATTGGATTGATCTGGTTTATTAAATATTATTTCTCTTAGTTCCTATGCCATTCTTCTCTGGTAGTTTCCCTCCTGTTTTTTTGTTTGTTTGTTTGCTTTTTCCTGAAACTGTCACTTAAGGTTTTTTTTAGACAGTTCAGCAGAAATCAATGGTTTCTAGAGCCAGGCATTGTTTTCTGGTTTTTATACATCTCTTTCGTAAACTTACCCATTCTTCCATCCAGGTCTTCTCCTGATGTCTAGACTATGGTGTGCACTCACCTACAGAACACCT
Source organism: Bramus lutescens (assembly GCA_001685075.1). Lineage (NCBI taxonomy): Eukaryota > Metazoa > Chordata > Mammalia > Rodentia > Cricetidae > Bramus > Bramus lutescens. The sequence continues at coordinate 197,086 of LOEQ01004048.1, forward strand.
ACACTTATTCTATTACTAATCCCACTGCCATTGTTTGCTCTGCTTGGCCTTGTGCAGTGATCCATAGCAGCAAGTACTAGTCTACTTCCCTTCCTCAAGTGTGCTCCTGAACAAACACAACACCTTTGCTTCAGAACTCAGGGGATTGAATCTTGCTCACCACTAATGTCTTCATCTAGAACCCAGGAATATATCCTATTTGGAAAACATATTTCAATCAATGTATTATTTAATTAAGAACTCACATGAGCAAATTCTGGATTAAGATGGGTACTGAATCCAATGGTGCTTTCTCTTTCAAGAAGTAGAAAAGGAAAAGACAGAGAGAGACAGAGGGACTTCATAGAGATGGAGAGAGAGACTGGAGGGGTAAGAGGGGCTTCATGGAGATGGAGAGAGAGACTGGAGGGGACAGGGGCTTCATGGAGATGGAGAGAGAGACTGGAGGGGACGGGGGCTTCATGGAGATGAAGAGAGAGACTGGAGGGGACGGGGGCTTCATGGAGATGGAGTGGCAGACTGGAGGTACTGTGCCACTGGCCAAGAAATGCCTAGGAGCATCAGAATTCAGAAGAGGCAGGAAATCATCCCTCCTTACAGCCTTCAGGTCACATGACCTTCCTGGGGACTAGGTCTTCAAGGTCTTCAACTTTCAGCTTCTGAGCTAAGAATGAATACATTTCTGTTGTTTCAAACCATGGAGTTGGTAGTGATTTATGGTGCATACCCAGGAACCCACACAGGGCTTGTTCTTAGTTTACCTACACGACAGGGTCTGTCTTTATTTTTATTTATTTATTTATTTACTTACTTATTTATTTATTTTTAAGACAGGGTTTCTCTGTAGTTTTGGAGCCTCTCCTGGAACTAGCTGTTGCTGACCAGGCTGACCTTGAACTCACAAAGATCCACCTGCCTCTGCCTCCCACATGCTGGGATTAAAGGCGTGCTCCACCACTGCCCGTCTGGGTCTGTCTTTTGTACTTGCTTGCTTTTGAGAGCATATTTTCCCTTCAGACGTCTATTCCTTAAATACAGGTCTGAGAATTTCTCTTTCTCCGTAATACCTAATATTTGGCACATTTGTTATAAAATAATTGTTTTTTTTTGTTTATATATTTGTTTGTGTTAAGAATTAAAGAGTTGGGGATCTCTGTGAGTTTGAGGCCAGCCTAGTCTACAAGAGTGAGTTCCAGGACAGGCTACAAAGCACAGAGAAATCTTGTCTCAAAAAAACTAAAAAGGAAAAAAGAAGAAGAAGAAAAAAAGCGCATATAGTAAACGCCAATATTTGAAGTCATTGAAATTATTTTAGGAAATTTTTTTATTATTTGGACCAGGCCAGCAAGATGGTTCAGCTGTTAATCATTCTTTCCTTCAAGCCTGACTCCCTAAATTCAATTCCCTAGGACTCAGATAGCAAAAAGAGGGACCAAATTCCCACTCACACACACAGATATAAATACATCTATGTAATAAAAAAGAAAGTTGTCTTGTTAGACATCCAAGCTATTGCTAATTTAAAATTCCTACTTTTATATTAAAGCCACAGATATTTTGCTGAGTCACTGCATGGGGAAAGGCAACAAAGGAACTCAAGAGCTGTTACTATAAAGAACAGAGAATGTGAATCCATTTCGTTAAGGCAGGCTCCCTAAATATAATGTTCATAATTGCATGTGTTTTGTTTAGGACACAAAAAGCTCTGCCAGGAAAATCTCATGTCTTTATCTTAGATCTCCAGCTGGCAGCTACCACACACTCACACACCCATGTGTGTGCTCTCTCATTAACCCTGCTTGAGGAGGGTCAGTGCATCTCTGACACTTCACAACAGCAACAGAAGGAGACCCAGACACACTTCATGGGATTAGTTATTTGCATATAAAACGGTCAAATGGTCTAATTAAAAGACTTGCTGTGTATTTGAACAAATGTGTATGAAGCAGCTTAAAAGGCATAATCCCCTTCAATCTGAAATTTTATTAAAAGACAGATGGATGGAGATAATAAGCATAATTTCTAACTAAAAATATACACATGCTTTATTTCTCTACAATAAAATGTGTTTTGTACTTAGTATTCTCCTAGCAGAGTTTTCTCCTTAACAATAATAAATAAGAATTGGATTTTGCCAGCTGAAGCTGAACTTCTCAAATATCTTTCAAAAATATGGAGTCAAAGGAAAGAAAATTTCAGATCCAAGATGATTACATACTGGAGACCTAATTATCCTATACTGAACAGTCATTATATACTCATATTTAAAATTTTCTAAAAGAATAGATTTTTAACTGTTCTCAAAACATACACACACACATGCTCATACACAGAGTGCACATGTGAAATGATAGACATGTCAATTACCTTGCTTATGAAATAATTTTACTATATATATCAATTTATATACCTTGACATTATGGCATTTTATAAATAATAACCGATTAAGCTGGAAAAACAAAACAAACAATAGCTGTAGGGTGGATGTGGCCAATGAACAAAGTGAAGCTCATGATAAGGGAAGAAAACTTCTTTTTAGCATATATACAGAAGAAAGTCTTTATGAGATGAAGAGAAAACCACGGTACTTGTGGAATGTTAGCTGAAGATGTGTTACATTTGCTTAATGGTTCAAAGATCTGTTGCATTTGTTTAACTCTGTGAAGCTGTGTTACTTTGCCTGTCTAAAACACCTGATTGGTCTAATGAAGAGTTGAACAGCCAACAGGATAAAGGATAGGCAGGGCTGGAGGCAAAGAGAATAAATAGAAGGGGAAATTTGGGAAGAGAAAATTGGGGAGCAAGAAAGGAAGAGGCAAGTCACCCAGCCACACAGCCAGACATGGAATAAGAAGGAAAGAAAAGATACACAGAAATAGAGAAAGGTAAAAGCCCAGAGGCAAAAGGCAGATGGGATAAGTTAAGAAAAGCTCACTAGAAATAAGCCAGGCTAAGGCCAGGCATTCATAAGAAAGGATGACCTCCATGTTTTTATTTGGGAGCTGAGTGGTAGACCCTCAAAGAGCAAAGAATAAGAAACAGCTAACTATTGGTACTCACAAACTATAAAGTACATGAAGATGTTCATTCCAGGACTTCCATAGCAATGAAGCAAAAACTCATTGTTTAAAAATAATAGAAATGTATTTCATTGAAGTTCAGGAAGTCTCAAATTGAGATGTTATCGGAACAATCCCGTTGGGGACTCTGGAAGAAACCTTTTGCTTTTCTGGCAAAAGTTGTTAGTAGCAACAATCCTTGGTATTCCTTAGCTTGTGGCAACCTACATCAAATTTATATTCCCATCTCACACGGTTCCGACCCCGTGTGTCTCTGTGGTTTTTGATTAGCAAGTCATACACTGGGTTTATGGTCCTTTTCAACCCAAAATGATCTCACTGTAACTATGACATCTGCAAAGACCCCTATTCTAAATGAAGTTAATTCTTTGTGGACATGACTTAGGGCCTGCTACTTAATCTAGTACAACTCGCTAGTTTTTCAAGTCCTCAAATCTCCTGTTGTAATTTGTCAAGAAAATTGAGCACACTTACACTCATTCAGGTGTACATTTCCCAACGTGAAATATGTCCAAAGGCAAAGTTCCCTCAACTTTTGCTGTGCTTTGAGGACAGCACGAGGTTTCTGCAAATCTTAAGTAACATTTGATTATTATGGGAGTTGTTCTATAAATTAGTCATCATCTGGCTTTAAGGGATTCCCAATTATTTGGAGCCTTATTAAAGTATGGATTTGCTGTGTTCCACAACAGAGAAAGATATCCATACTTCTAACAAGTCTCAAGGGAAGTTGGTGTGAACTTCCTGATGGCATTTCAAGCGTCAATGTCCTGAACAATCCTTAGGAAACAGTGGCTGCTACCAGCAGGAAAGAAGGTCTCTTCATCTATTGCCAAGTTCATTGCTTCCACAACCATTTTCAAAGTCGAAGAAAATTCTAATAAAGAAATGGAGCTGTCATGTCTGGTTATGAAATATACCCAGCACTAGCTTCTGTTTGATTAAGAAATTTTAAGAATGCAATGCCGCAGAGCATGCCAGCTTCCTCATGGTTTGTTTTAATTCATATCTACAGAACACAAGAAGCTCTTTTTCATTTTTACTGCCCATAGCTGGACTCCAGGAGTCCGGCCCAGCACTTAGCTTCCTGCACAAATGGAAGTAGATAGATGTAGCTTAAAAAATTAAAGTTCTTAAGTCCATTCTAGTCATAACATTCAAGAAAATAAAAGGATGAGTATGGTCAGATGTCACTCTTAATACCCTACCGTAATCTTTTCCTCTAATATAATAGTAAGCATGTTTAACAAAATTTCAATATTTTTTCTAGCCCCTATAAGGTAAAACAAGAATGGCTTTTTTTTTGTTAACACAGTTTAATCATTAGTATGAGAAGAGATTGAAGCAAACACGGCTTTAACTAGCCTTGTAAGAATCCTTCACTCCTTTAGACTCCGATGTGATGTGAAGGCAGTAAAACACAGCATAGAATTTGGAAAAGAAAACAAGGTCCTTGGTCAGGCCATCACCATTCTGGAGCATAATCTTGTGTCTCACATGGGCTCACAGGGTATGGAAACGCATCCTGAGAGGCCTGTGGCTTTGGTAATGAGGACTTCTATGAAGTTCACACAGACTCCATCAGGGCAGGGTCTCAAAAAAATTTTTTTTAGGATGTTAGAAAAAAAGAATATTTTTAGGGGAATCCATTTTATCTTTAAAAGCTATGCCCAAATCAGAAATTTCCATGATTACGCTAACTGGAGTATGCTTGCACAGTTGTTTTTACATATTGAGCAAAGGAAAACATATCTTTTTATTTCTAGTAATGACTTCTTCATTATCTGGTGACATGTTTTGTGGCATGATGTTTATAATGTTAGAAAACATGGAACCTTAATTTTAATTATTAGGAGAGATATAAATGAGTGGCAAGAAAATGGGAAAGCCCATTTCTGAGGGGAACCATCCTCACCAAGGACCTCAGCAAAGCAGAGATCCTTTGCTCTGGCTCAGGTAGACTTCAATGAGAAAAGGAAGAGGAAAATTTTAATCTCTGTTTCAGTCAAACATAGTATTTAGACAGCATTGTGTTTTCAGGTCTCCAGTATAGAAGCCTAGATACATTTGTGAATATTCCATTTGGGGGGTTGGACAAGTCTTCCCTCTGAATGCCCACTGGGTCCCTTTGCAGAGTTAGATATGACAGTTTGTTTGTGTCTTTTATCTAAATAATGAAAACACAGTACTTCAGAAACATACCCTAAATTCACCTGTCAGATTTCAGCTAAAAATTAAAGGGCTGTATATTTAAATGTCCATCTGTTGTTCCTGGAATCCTTGGATTCTCTTCTCCCACCCCTGCCTTAGCTATAGAACCCAACTCTGCTACTTACTCTAGTGACTTTGAAATGTAAGAAAACAATTAAATTATTGTGAGGTTGGGGTTTTAAATAACTTTGAAACAATTATTTTATTTCATTTTAGCCTTATTTTTAATTACTTTTTAAATAATACGCCCTAGTCATTTTCATTTTCTCTTCATTCTTGCTTCCTAAGAGTAAAACCCGGGTTTAAAGATGCTCTCTCTCTGCTTTATATGCACAAGAACCTAAAGCTATTACGTGTTTGGAATTAAATCTCCCTGTAAAGCTTACCTCTACTGTTGACAGAGCTGTCACATTCCAACACAAAGGTGGCTGTGCATAGTTTATGTACTGAGAACTGTGTGACAAGCAGTCTGTCCTTGTCATAGCCATTGGCTATCTCCACCGCGAGTCTTATTCTGGCCGCTCATAGCATGACCCTCTCCTTCCCCACGTCTTCCTCTTCCTGCTCAGGGATGGCGTGTATGTTCAGTCTCAAGACATGTACTTTTCTGTTCCCTCTGTATCTCTAAGATGTTTGCATGATTTGGCCCTTGACATTATTTAGGTCTCTGCTCAAATACCACCTTATAACAAAGATGTCCTACTGACCACCCTCTTTGTAAGTGGGTCTCTTTTCTTCCCCCAGCTGACCTCAGTCATTTTCCCCTTTTGCATCATCTTACGTCTTATGGTCATTGTGTGCTCTCTTGTGCATTTGCTTCCTGTGCAGCTGCTGTTTTTCACTGTCGAAAAGCATGGGAGCTTTTTGTTAAAAAAGAACTGTCTTGTTCCTAGTTGTGGGCTTTGTCTAGAGTAGTGCCTTGCACCTAACTAGTACTTTGTAAATATTAGTTTCATTTATTAATTAAAAATTAAAACAAGAGACTGCATGTATGATGACACAGTGACCTATAACTGGGGAATGTTTGTGCTTATTTGTGAACTGATTGATTTTACCGTATTGTCACACGTGCATGTGTTGATAACTTGATCCACAGCTGGTAACACTATTTTGAAAGATGGTGGAAAATTTAGGAGTTAAAACCTGGATCAAGGAAGTAGGTTACTGGATGTGACTTTGAGAGGCGTCGTAGAAATTGCAAATAAATTAGAATGTGTTTAATGATCTTAGAAAAACAAGAACAAGCCAAACTCCAAGTCAGTATATGGAAAGGCATAATTAGCAACCAGTGTAGTAATTGACGAAATGTAAACAAAAAGAACAGTACAAAGAATCAATGAATTTCAGAGTCCGTATAACAGATAATAAACATAAATAAGTCTTTAACCAGTGTAGCCAATAAAGAGTAGATCCAAAATAATAAAATTAGAGATGAAAAAGGAGACATTACAACAGACACTAATGAAATTCAGAGGGTAATTAGGACATACTTTGGAAACCTGTATTCCAACAAATTATAAAAAGACACAAATAAATTTCTAGATACATGTAATTTACCAATATTGATTCAAGAGCATATAAAGAACTTAAAGACATTGATGACAAGTAGAAAAGTCAAAGCAGTGATATTGTTGGTTGCTTTTACTCTTTTTGCTCTCTATTCTTTGAGGGCCTGCCACCCAGCTATCAGATAAATCACACATGGAGTCTTATTCTTGCTTATGAATGCCTGGCCTTAGCTTGGCTTATTGCTAGTCGGCTTTTCTTAACTTAAATTATCCCATCTATTTTTGGCCTCTGTGCTTTTACCTTCCATTACTTTTTACTTCACGTCTGGCTATGTGGCTGGGCAACTGGTCACCTGTGTCCTCCTTCTTCTCTCTCCTAGATTCTCCTTCTATTTATTCTCTCTGCCTGCCAGCCCCACCTATCCTTTCTTGTGCCTTACCACTGGCCGTTCAGCTCTTTATTAGACCATCAGCTGTTTTAGACAGACAAAGTAACACAGCTCCACAGAGTTAAGCAAATGCAACATAAAAGAATGCAACATAGCTTTGCATCTTTAAAACAAATGTCCCACAGCATGAATGAATGTAACACATCTTAAAATAATATTCTATAACACAGTGTTAGTCTCCCAGCAAAAAAAGTTGAACCCCATATGAATTCATCATTGATTTTCATGAGAACTTACAAAAGAACTAATATCAATGCTGTTTATACTACTCCTAAAATAGAGATGGACTATTAAACTGAAATTTCATAAAGGAAGTGTTAGCTTAATATCCAGGATAAATAAAGACATAACAACAACAAAAGTGTTATAATTATAGGCCATTATCTTCGATGAACATAGATTAGAAGATTTTCAATTAAATACTTGTAAATGTAATTCAATTACATATCAAAAATAACATTCATGACTATCCATATGTTTCATTCTATGGACATAAACATAGTTTAATATATGCAAAACAGTAAACGTAACATGTCACATCAATAGACCTAAGAGAAGAAATCACATGACCATCTCAACAAATGCAAAGAAGTCCTTTGACAAAGTCAAGCATTCCTTCATAATGAAAGTTCAGAAGTAGCTAGAAATAGAAAGAATTTGCTTTAGAGAAATAAAGTTTTGTGCGTGTGTGTGTGTGTGTGTGTGTGTGACTAATCATTACCCAACATTGTACTAAATGTAGAAAACTCAGAGTAAGTCAAAACAACAATATACAGAATGGGAAAAGATTATTACCAACCCTACATCTGATTGAGGGCTGATCTCCAAAATACAAAAAGAACTCAAGAAATTAGACAACAAATCACCAAATAATCCAAGTAAAAAATGGGGTGGAGAGCTAAACAGAAAATTCTCAACAGAAGAAGCACAAATGATCAAAAGACATTTAAGGAATAACTCAACATCCTTAACATTAATGGAAATACAAATCAAAATAACTTTGAGATACCATCTTACACCTGTCCAAATGGCTAAGATCAAAAATACCGAGGGCAGCTCAAGCAGGAGAGGATGTAGAGCAAGGAGGACAACCCCTCCACTGGATGGGAGTGCAGTCTTGTATAGCCACTCTGGAAATCAGTATGGTGACTTCTCAGAAAACTGGGAGTCAATCTACCTTAAGACCCAGTGATATCTCTCTTGAGCATATACCCAAAGGATACTCAATCATACCACAAGGACACTTGTTCAACAATATTCATAGCAGCATTATTTGTAATAGCCAGAACTTGGAAACAACCTAGATACCCCTCAACTGAAGAACGGATAAAGAAAATGTGGTACAATTACTCAATGGAGTATTACTCAGCTGTAAAAAAAAAAACAGCGATATCATGAAATTTGTAGGCAAAAAGATGGAACTAGAAACAAAACATCCTGAGTGAGGTAACCCAGACTCAGAAAAAACAAGCACAGTATGTACTCACTCATAAGTGTGTAGAAGATATAAAACAAAGTAAAGGATAACCAGACCACAATCCACAGCTCCAGAGAATTGGGAGCATGGGGAGCAGGGGGAAGGTGGAAAAAGAGAAGGGGGAAGGAATGGAAGTGGGAAAATATGTATAGCTCAATTAAAACAATAAAAAAACCCTCAGAGTATATTTAAGAAAATCAGGAACAAGAGTGCCCAGTTTTTTCCATTCTTACTCAGTACAGCACTGGTAGCCTTCCCTAGAAAAATTAGACAAGAAAAGAATTAAAAGAGACACAAATAAAAGGAAGAAGTCAAATTATGTTTATTTGCCAGCGTTATAGTTCTGTATGTAAGGCAGCCTGATGATTCTACCAGAAAACTCTTGGAAACATGAAACACTTTCAGAAAAGTCCAGGATACAGAATCAACAGGAAAGAAAAAATACACCCATAATAGCCTCAAAACAATAAAAAAACAAACCTAGGAATAAACATAAAGAACAAAGGAGATGAAAGACATCTGCAATAAAAATCTCAGAACTCTGAAGAAAGAAATTACAGAGACTTTCCATGCTAATGGATGAACAGAATTGATATTACAAAATGACTATATTAACAAACATGATCTATAGGATACAATCCTCATATTCTATCCACATTCTTTACAGAAATTAAAAAGAAAACTAATCTAAACTCCTTCATGGGTAATCATAAAGAACCCTGTAAGATGAGCACAAAGAACTATGTGGTTGTTATCACAAATAGTTTCTGTCTT
>LOEQ01004048.1:206595-240392 GCA_001685075.1 Bramus lutescens
CCGACCCCACTCTCTCTCACACACATCTAAGGGAGTTTCTGAGAGGGTGGCTGCCAAGTTTGGCTGCTATTAATGTCATAATGTTAATGTTATCGCACCTGGAATATATTAAGATCCATGCTCAGAAAGCTAAAGCAGGGCAATCTGTAGTCCTCGATTCAGTACTCTGTTCTCACTTTTGTCATCTAAGCTCAGGATCACGACTTTTTAGAAGTAATTTTTTTACATGTTGAAGTTGTCCAAATGTATCTTCAAATGAATAACACAAGAGTGTTTTATTTTGTGACTAAGAAAAATGGAAGACAATTCTTCCAAGGGAAACATTCAGAGCCCAGTGCATTTTAAACAAAAATGATGTCTTTTGTAAATGCATCCAGTATAAGGCAGCCTGTAATTTTCATTGAGTTGAGTTTTATGCTTACAGGTTAGCGAACAAAGTAATTTTTGCTTTTATAAGACTTCTCCCAGGAAGTCAGATAGAGGCACAATCTTCTAATTTGTTGGCTGCTTGCAGCTCAGAGCAAAATCTGTGGCATGATTAATCTTTGTTCTGCATGGCTTTTTTTGTTGTTGTTGATGAATTTGGGGGACTTGGGAGGGAGCCAAATCAAGAAGATGACTGAGGTTCTCTGGCATGGAGAATAATAAATTTAATCGTAAGAACAGAAATTTCACCATAAAATATATAAATAAGCCAAATAAATAGTCTCTTGTAATGCTAACACTTGGGAGACTGAGGCAGGCGGATCACAAGTTCAAAGCAACAGTCAACCAAAGAGTAAAACTCTTCGTAACTCAGCATCAATTAATGCATATTGTTATAATTTAAAAATACACTTCCATATTTGAGTGTGTGTGTGTGTCTGTGTGAGAGAGATTGAGAGAGAGAGAGAGAGAGAGAGAGAGAGAGAGANAGAGAGAGAGAGAGAGAGAGAGAGAGAGAGAGAGAGAGAGAGAGAGAGTCTGGGAATGGGGCAATACTAAGCTCAGGTAAGAGCTTACCTCCTTTGAGGAACTCAGCCAATGAAAACTAAAAAGTACATAGAAATGTGATTAGGGATATAAAGCCCACTGTTTTGTAGCAAACAGATTTATCAGCCGTTCTTGTTGTTTGTTCAAACCCAACTTCTGTAGAACCAAAATTAAATCTGTCTGATTTTTGCTACCACGTCTCCCATACTCTTATAGTCCCAGTACACAGAACGTGGGGGCAGGAGGATCAGGAGGAGTCATCCTACCTAATGCATTAAGTTTGAGATAACCCCACCACATGAGACCTATTTCTAAAGACAAAACAAAATCCCTCTTTTTTTATAAAAATTGTCACAATTTGTCATCAGTCCACGGCAGATATTAATTTATGCTACAATTATGCTCTGTACACAGTTTTAGACAGCATCATAGTAATAGGTTTGTGATAACAAAAATTGGAACAAAATGATGATATGTAATTACTGGGAGGATTCCCCTCTCCCATGGTGCTTTCTTAGTGACATACATTTTACCTACCAAAAGTGTCTTCAGCTGTTTTGGAAGGTTCAGTTGATAACTTCGTGTTTGTGACATAATGTGAGAGGCATTGTTTGCTCGATTGTTATTGAGCCTTGAGGTGAAATTAAACCGATGTTACAAATGTGTTCAGTTGCATCTCTGCACACTCACAGAATTCAACAAGCTCTAAGCCTCCATCCTGCCTCCTTGGTGATTGAAATGAGTCCCCCAGTGCTTTCTCTCGTGAATTGCCAAGGCTTTATTAACATGGAGTTAGAAAGGTGAACAGGAATGACTATTGACATGCGAGCTGGGCAGGATGGACACATGTCTAGCAGAACCTGTAATACATTAATACAGATTTGCTCACCGCTATGGCTTGGAAGATAAAAACGGTTGGCAGGCCATTTTTGGATAAAGCAGATGATTTACAAAACTAGTTGCAGCAATAATGGCAAGTGTTAGGAGGGTGGAGAATGTGTAAAGGTCCAGCATTGGGATAATTGGGCAAACTCCCACCTACTGAGTCATGGATCCTCAGTTGTAGAATCAGCTTAGGAGAAACTAAGGTCATGCTTTGCTCAGACAGAGGCCAGAAGGAAGAAATTTGATGGCATGAGGAGACATATACTCCCTGTTATTGGGAGTGGAATTGATACTTTCTTATTACAGCGCAGTAAAGTCTTTTCGAGAAGAGTTTGGTCATCTTTTACACTCTGAGCAATTTACAGAAGAGTCACATTTTGTGGAGTTTTCTGGCTGCTTGTACTACGGAGCTGGGCTTTCCATCTTCCTTAATGAACAGCCTCAGAATAAATAAATGCACACTGTGGTTTGAGAAAGCTGTGCACACTCAGGGGTCTGACGGCATGCTGAGAGAGTGTTGACACCAGAGGGAGGATACTGTCTCCAAAGACTATTTACCTTACTCAATAACCTACAAAAAACCAAAATGCCTTTTCTCTACTTTACTGTAGAATAAATATAAAAAAGTAATAATAGCGGACTGGACAACAAACTGAGCAAACTGCCAAACTCTGCCTGCTGTCATTCATAACAATATCTTTAAACTTTATATCACTTTATGTAATTCATGAATTGGGCAGAAGTTTGAATTAAATGAAGGGATATCTCTGGCATTCAAACTTATATATAATACACCCTATTACATATACTGCTAAACAACGAATAAGAGGCACATTGTTGAACATTCCAGTTCTGCATGCGACTGTGAGAATAAATTTTTGTTTATTGCTATGTATTCTATATTTTAATCAACTAGCATTTCTTTCTTGTTAATCCCTTCAGTACTTGTATGAGTTCATCATACGACAGGAAACATGTAACAAATATTTGCTATCCTGTCAATGACCATTTTCTCCCAACCATAGCTGATTTCCACACTCACTTGTAGGGAATGCTGCTATACAAAGATGGCTACACTCAGATTAGAGCTGCCACTTGCTGGAAACACACTTTTTGGAGAAACTACATTTTCCTAGAATTGCCGCTGAAATTTGGGGTAACATGGCTGGTTTCAATGCTTGAGCTCTGCCTGAGAGCCTTTTCAGCAGCCTTTTTATCTGCTGCAAGTCTCCAGAGGTCCTCCCAAGTCCAAGAACTCTTTCTTCCCAGCAGAGTCTGAGTAATTATCACCATCAGGAACAGCATTAACATCATGGCCAAATGCATGACATAGGATGCTCCTTCTTTTGCTGGATTCTCAAGTGTTGTGGAAATGGCTGTCTTGAAAAGATAATTTTCTAGATGAGATACAAATGTCAATGTAGTAATATATCATACATCTAATTACTTACACTCTGACATAAAACCCTGATAAAAAATAACTGAACGTGAACTTAACTTTCCGCAAAAGTAGTACAATTATATGGAGAACTCTGAGATCGTGTTCTTTGACTTTCATTCTAGTTGTTTCATGATTTAAGAGAAGTTTCCCAATTTGATTTTTTTTAATGCCTCAAGCATCATACTATCTGCTGATGAAGGGAGGTGGCTCTTTGAAGCAGAATCCTCTTACTGCTGTATTGTAAGCATCAGCTAGATAGAACAAGACTTTCTGCCATCACAAAATGTATCCTATGAAATCATTGACTTAGGACAGTAAATATGGCCAAGGGAACAGGACACATTCTGAATTTTTGAATTGAAACAGACTGTAGCTTAGGATGAGTTCCAACAAAAAACATACTCTTACCTCTTCTACTGTCCCTGGTATCTGGCGATGATGTCAGTGGGATAAGTGTCACGTTGTCAGTAGCTGGCAAATTCTAATGCAGGGAGGAAATCACTTCCCCTTGACACAGTCATTATTTTCCTGTATTTTCACATATGATGAGCTTTTTAAGTGAATCTGCTGCTTTCGCAGCCAGCACTCCGCAGGAAGCCAACTCTTAGGGTTAACAGCTGTAGAGCAGTTTCTCGTCAAAGGAGTCATTTTCATCCACACTCTCCCATCTGATTGCTATGGTGAAAGCTAATTTTTCTCATTTTCTATGGGTTTCCAGATGTCAGTGGTTCTGCTACTAGAGTGAAGAGCACGTTCAGCGCATAAGATATTAAATTAATTCTAAGTATTACTTTGTACTTATGCAACTAGCACACACACATACATATGGCTTCCTGTTACACTTCTATCTTGTAGTACTTTTTCATCTCATTATCGGTTATCAATGCCTTCTAAATATGTGCATCAGTAGTATACATGACTTAAACAAACGCAGAGCTCGGCATGTTCAAGAAATGTGCACTGGAAGCTTCCATAGCCTCTGTTTCACTAAGCAGGTCGCTACATCACTGGGCAAGGTACCATTTTCTTTGCTCATCTTTTGGATGATTTTCTACACTGTTTAACAAAAGCAAGAGCTATAACAAGCGTGGGCGTGATTAATAGGTGAGCTAGACAGTACCAGTGGACAGCTTTTCTCCACAAGAGCAAATGCTGCATGCTCACAGTATTGCACAAGCTTTAGAAATTCATGCTCTGCATTTGATTACTGTTTGCAAAAGAAACAAATTTCTTAGAAATTACTTTGTTATCTATTTAATGTGTGGGGGGAATGATGCATTATTATCTGTGTGCTGGTTTTTGGCATTGTATTTCTTGAAATTCTGGAGCAATATGTAAGAATTTGAGGAATCCAAAGTGACATGTTTTTAAAAATGTAGCATTGGATTAAATCCTTGATTCAATACTTGGTAGCCTTGAAAATGTGGAAACATTCTGAGTTTCAAAGTTTTTCAATTATTTATTCATATTTTATGTGTACATAAGTGCTTGCATTCTTGTATGGAAGCACTCATGTGCACCTACTGCTCACAGAAGCTAGAAAAAGGAACCAGATGCCATGAACCTGGAGCTTTAGGTGGTTGTGAGCCACCACACGGGGGCTGGGAGCTGTATCTGGGACCTCTGCATGCACAGCTAGTGCTCTTAACCACTGAACCAGGTCTCTAGACCCTGGAATTACATTATGCATAAAACGAATGTTCTGGTGGTAGTATCAAGTGTTTTAAATGGGGTAATATATTCAAACTATTTCTAGGATAAGCAGCCAGATGTGACCCATGGAATCAGCAACAGACTGGAAGCTTGGTTAAGTTGTACATAAGTAGTCAATAGGCCATTTTACCATTATAACTAAAGTCAAGCAATTAAATGGGTCCTTTATAAAACTCCATCAAGGAAAATGATCATTATGAACAGGGAGGGTTTATAGAGAAGAAAATAATATAAACTGCTTCATATCTTTAAATCACATTGTCTTTTATTTTATCTCAGCTGGATGTCCCCAAACCTCTGTATGTGCTGCTTGTCCATTAGTTACTCGGGAACCATGTTGGTTGTCAGATAAACTGCCATGATACTTCAATGCTTTAAAAAAAAAGATTTATTTATTATGTATACAGTGTTCTGCCTGCATGTATACCTGCGGCCAGAAGAGGGCACCAGATCTCATTACCGATGGTTGTGAGCCACCATATGTTTGCTGGGATTGAACGCAGGACCTCTGGAAGGGCAGTCAGTGCTATTACCTCTGAGCCATCTTTCCAGCCCCTGACAGTGCAATGCTTGTGATAATTTAACCCCCAGTTAGCAATAATTTAACAATAGTTTGCAGCACAAGGACAGGATGTTAACAGCTTGAATATGTTAAGGATGCGCCGTAGATTGCTGAGGTGGGGAAGCTCTAGGGAAGTGAGTTCTATGGGCGAAGTCACGAGAGTAGAAGAAATCCCTGGTATGTACAAACATTGCAGGCAGCAAGGGTTAGTGCTACAGTATGCAAAGCTTGGTTAAGACAGAGAAAGCATTGCATGCTATCACAGGTATGAACGTATAGAAAGTACTACGTGCAGTATCAGTTATCTGATGGGGCATTTGAACACACCTCATGAGAGTAAACGTCACTCAAAATGTGTTCACAAATCAGTTTTTTATCCCACAACACCTGATAGAGCCCTTTATATTGACAGACGCTTATATTAGTTATTTTAAAGTCAATGTGACAAAACCCCTAGAAGAATAACTCTAAAAAGGATCTGCTTGTGGTGTCTATCATGGCAGGCCACCAGAGTGGAGGAGATTGGAAGACAGAACGGTTACCACCCCGATTGCCACAGAGGAAGTGGAATGCAGGATGGTACCAGGGTAAGAAAGGGTACACAAGAAAGATACCACTACAATGGTATACTCCCTCCAAATTGGCTCTACTTCTCTCTTCAGCACCTCTCAATAAAACTACCACACTCTGAAGCCATTAGGGACTAACTCACTCATTGCCAGGAACCTTGTGGTCTAATGGCCTCTGGGAACACCATTACAGACACAGTCAGAGTCTTGGCATGGCTTAATCGTAGATTAAAATAAATCAGATTAGCGCTGACAGCAAGGTAAGGCTTGTTAGGACTCCATTTACGTGGCACAGACTATGAAGTTCAAGTCATAGAGGCAACTGAATTACTGTTTGTGGTCCTGAACACAAATTTTAGTCTCTCTTTAATGGCACGGGAAGTATAAAATGTTGAATAATTGAACCTGAAAGAAGCCAGTCAGAAGGAACTATGTGTATGTTGAAAAATCATTATATAAAAATGCAATGAGCTTATTGATATGGTTCATATGGAGGGATATATAGAAATTACAGAAAACTGTACTGAATATAGAAAACATAAAGTTAACTTAATATACAATGGCTAATATAACATTTTTGTAGAAAAATAATGAATTCCCTGTCACCTAAGATTGTCAGAGAAAGGTTACAAGGAAATTTGGTGTCCATTCCAGGTGGAGTTAAAAATATAATAATTTTTAGGTATTTCATAAATTTAAGAAACTATGTCCAGGGAATTTAGTGTTATATTATGCACATTTAGCATAGCTGGCAGACATAGGCATATATATATATAATGATTACAATATGGAAATTTATTCAAAAGAATATACAATGAAATATAAGAAAATACTGTGTTAGCAAATGCTTTGTTTGCTATTTTCTTTCAACATTAATTTGGTGTATTTATTGAATTCTGTTTAAATGTATGTGATACATGAATTATGACAGACATGAATGTAATAACTCTCTGAGGCATAAAGAGTACATTCTTGTGATAGATTTCCTCACACAGTACACAGCACACTGGGACCACTGTATAGACTTTGACCTTCAGGTAGATTTCCTGGTATTTTACCTGCCCTTCTACTGTTTAGAAGAATATTTCCTCAGAGACTGCCTTATAAATGTGGCATTTTCATGAGGGAAATGTGCCTTGCCCACCTGATGTTTTTAACGGTTATGTAAGTTATGCTTTAAACACAGTTGATACTTTGAATGTTCATCACACAGTATGAGTAGATGTATAAGACCTTGTACCAATGGCTGACACTGTGAAAAGGGCACACACAGAGAACATCTTAAAATAGATTCTAAGATCATTTCGGGAAAATTTGCTGAAACTCCAAGCAGTCATAACAAGGTAGGCTGAATGTTGGGGAGTTGCAGTGTATCACCAACTAGTATTAGAGACGACGCTTGTGAGTAGTCCAAGGTTATCTCCTTCAGTTGGAATTTGGTCTCCAGCTCATTGTAGAACCACACTGGGACTTTTTATCACTAAGCCGTCGAAAGAAGAGAAAAATGAGGGAGCATATGCTTTTCTCAATGATAAGTGATTAGTTTAAAGGTGAAAAAATTCCTTAATTAAGTTCTGAAATGTTGATGAAAATAGGTGTGAACTGTTTTTGAAGCAATTAGTGAGCTTGCTCCCATTTGCACATTTTAAGTGTGTGCTTATGTCTGTATGTGTGTTCATTTGGGTGGGCACTTGTGTATGCATGTAAGTGAGCATGTCTGTGCACGGGCTTGTGGGAGTAGGAGGTGAAAGTCATATGTCTTATTCGATTGCTCTCCACGTTATTTTTGACACAGGGTCTCTCTCTGACCCTGGCTTGACAATAGGGCTAGAATAGCTAGCCAGCAAGCCCCAGGGACCCTCCCGTCTCTGCTTCCCTAGTGCCGGGATTACAGGTGTGTGCTGAAGTGCTTGGTTTTTATAAAAGTGCTGGAAATCAAACTCAGGTCCTCCTGGTTATATGGGCAAGCACTTTACAGATCTGTCTATCTTTTCAGCATCAATTTGTAATTTTAAAAATTACATAGACATATGGCCCCCAAGTGTGGTGATAATTATCTAAGTACCCTTCCATCAGCATCAATTCCTAACTCTGTACTTATGAGTGGATGAGGAGAGCAGCCCTCATCTCCAGACAGTTCTTCATCAGCTCTGCGTATCAGAAGCTTGAATGGGCCTTCCAGGGATTACTTCTCTGCATCTGGGCGAGTGTTAAGTGAAATACTCTGGCTGCATAAATCGGACTTTGTCAGAATTTAGTAATCATGTGGGCATCAGTGAACAGACATTAAACCATATAACTGCTCAGTTCGGAAAGAAGGAAAATGATACATGGGAGGAATTTGTCATCCCAGGATAGACCCCGACTTTCATGAGCTTCCACTCAGGGAACCTGGGAATGGTAGGAGTGACACAATCATGGAAGTAATTGAAAACCCACTGCAGGCCTACGTTATGGGGTCTCAGTGGTAAATTACTATGATAAAAGTGATTTTGCAGAATTTTAGATTTCTACTAGCAGAAGACACTTTCTAAAATATAAGGCAAAAATAATGAATAGAAATCACTGGATGGCAACAAAAATGGAGCAATTTCCTACATTCCTAGAGAGTTCTCTTTGCAAGCCAGCATCCCCAGTCTCACCAGGAATTGTCCACAACTAGACTCAGGGAGGCCCACAGATTTCAGTCTTCCCTCCTGAGACTACCACTTTCTATCTCCTCCCTCTGGCTTCTTCCTGTTCTCCAGGTAGCACCATTCTAGGTAAACTTGCTTCCAAGAAAGAAGCAACAATGAGGATTATTTTTATTCTGTTCCAAACCTACTGCCAGGATTCCAGTCACTTTTATTTCAATGGCGTCAGCAGTTACTGTTACCAAGTCTCTGCTCTTCCGCAGAATGCCATCCTCCATCCTCTGCTTTCCTTTATGCCATCTTATTAATTAGTGCTCATGAGCCTTAGAATCTTCCTTCAGTCATCTTTAAACTCTTTGTACACAGCATGAATCTTGCTGTGGGTGTAGCTTCGGGTGTAGAGGACCAGCCTAGCACGCCAGAGGTTCTAGCTTCAAGTATCAGACTTTCTAAATTGGGGTTGTGGATCTGCACAGATTTGGAAACCAGAGGATCAGTATTCAGACTCATCCTGAATTCTGCTGCTCTGAGACCCAACTTGAATAATTAGGATCTGTCTCAAAACAACGAAACCCATGTTAGATCATATTTCTAATATGTTTCCTAAATGTCCCTATTACCTGTACAGACTGAAATAATCCTGTAGAAAGAATATCTCTCCACCCTGGCCACAGTGACATACTCAGTCTACTCCTGATTATGTTTTCCAGGATCATTTATCCTTAAAAAAAAAAAGTAGTGAGAACAAAAGAGTGAATGAACAGCCTAACTAGGTACTAATTAACTAACTTTGGGGAGTATATGGCATAAGTTATGAAAGCTACCATGTTTCCTGGCTTAATTGCTTATTAGTGATTTTCTTCATTTAATACAGTCTTTTGATCGACTCAACTTGAAATTGGACTACTGACCTGAAATTGATGTAATATCAGGAGTGGTCTTAAACATCACTTCTTTCTATGATCAATTTTCACTTTTACATATTAAAGCTGTTCAATGTTATTTTCTCTTGTTAAGCTCTTCTTCTTTCTTTCTCCCCATTCTTCCTCTCCAAGCTCAGGGATTTGATTTTATTACATTGAAATTACAGAAATAACAGGAAGAGAACATCCTTATTGTGCCACCAGGAACTCCAACAATTCCCATACAATTGGCTGTCTCAAGGAAAAGCTGTGAGAAATACCGCTCTAAGTCACAGGCAGGCATAGGCTCATCACGTCTTGCCTCAAGGATTTTGTTTCTTTAATTTTCTTGCTTGTCCTTAATTTCTTCCTTCCTTGTTGACCATTCCTACCAGTTTATAAACAAACATACTATAAAGTTTTGCTTTGATATATATGTATAAGAAGCCCTTAAGTATTGTGCTCCTTCAGATACTACCAACCTTCTACATTCTTTGTTAGAGTAAAACTTCAAGTTATGCCACCCACATTCATTACCCATTTTAATCATTCTTCTCACACTGTTGGTACTGTTAGATTATTGTCAATTATCACTAAACTGGGTTAATTTTGTTAAATTTAAGCTTGGGGAAGAATGGGCATAGTAACTTACATGTTAATCCTAACTCTTAGGAGACAGAGGCTCTCTCTCTCTCTCTCTCTCTCTCTCTNAAATACTTTTGGTATACAAAAAAATCTTAGAACTCTCTTAGGGGAAGAATGCAGCTGTTATTCTCAAAGATTTTTGCCCAAATGTGTATTATTTCTCTATGTCTCTCCAAAAAGCACTCAGCTTTGTCGTTACACTATTGTTTTTCCCCTCAAAAATAAATTTGTTTTTTATTCTTATATATTTTCCTGTCATATGTGTATGTGAGTGTGTATTTATGTATAATGTGCATGGATGTGAGCACATGCTTGCTATGATTTTTATATGGGGGTCAGTTCAAATCCTTTCCAACCTCTGTAACGCTGGCTTAGCTGATGGTGGTTACAATATGCTGAGTGAGATTCCGAGGCTGAATCTTTGTGAGATAAGACTGTAAAATGGAAAAAGTAGAGTTTGTCTGAATGTGCAAAGGTACAGGTCTGAAGACTGCTCAAAAATAGTTTTCACAGCTTCGGAGATCATTTTATTGTGGTTATAAATACAACCAATGAACATATGTTTGAGTAATGATTTTAATGTCCCTATTACTTAAATTTATTTTGGATTCCTAAAGCAAAAACCAACACATTTTTTTCAATTCCAAATAAATATATTCTGTGTTAGCATTCTTTTATTTATACAATTCAATTTCCTGTGATAATAAATTATGGCTATCATCTAATTTGTGATTCTATTCAATGGTGCATTAAAAATGCACAACCCATTTACTAAATGGAATAAAAAGAAACTCATTTGCCAGATTATCCATATCTCTGTGTTATGCCAGTAATATTCTTACCACTTGTGAAAATGTGGTCAAATATATCAATAATAAAGTGTTTTCTTTTGTTGCACAGTTAATTCAGTGGGAGGGAAAGAGAAGAGAATATGCATCGCTGTTTAGGTTCAGACACAGAAATCACATAAGCAAACCAGTTTCTTCCAATAAGGCCAAGTAGCATGTGCAGATGAAAATAGTGCATGGACAATAAACGTGACAACTGTAAAATCAAACTTTTTCCTATGAACAGCTTGCTGTGATCAGCTACACCTGTCTAAAGTCATGTGATTACTGGGGTATAAGCAAGTTCTTTTTAATTCCTGAGATGCTAGTTTTAAAATCAAATTCTTCTATCAACCCATGCCACCATTAATAGGAATAGCTTGTGTACTTGGGTGGTTGTAGTCCACATTGTTCCATCAATCCGTCTTGCTCTTGGCTGTTAACAAGTCAAGCACAGTAATCTACAGAGAGGACATTTGTAACTTTGAAAATAGTGTGGTCACAGTAAACCAACATATGGACACCGTGGGAAGGGTTTTTAATAAAAAAAGAGAAAGAAACCCATGCAATTTCCTTTCAGTGGTGTATTTGAAATATAAATGATTGTTTTTAAGGGAATTTTATATTCTTCATAAAGAAAGTTAGAATTCTTGGATATTTAACTGAATTTAGTTAAATTATGAAAATTTAGGCATTTGAAACATGATCAATTCAAGAAAGACTCAAAGAAAGAATGGGGAGGGAGAAGGAGGAAAGAAGGAAGAATGAAGGAAAACACCATGTAGAGAAAATACCTGTATAGCAAAGTTAACAATATTCAGGAAATTTCCAATGAGAGGGGTCATGGGAAGTGAAGGGAAAGTGTACTAAAGCTTTTTGTGCAGTGCACAACAGCCTCAAACTTGCTGTGTAGCTGAGGATGATCTTGAATTCCTGATCTTTCTGTTTCTACCTCTCAAGTACTGAGATAACAGGATATAGATCCTGGTTTATGGGGTACTGGGGCTTAAACCCAGGGCTTTGTGCATGCTGAATAAGCATCCTACCAATTGAACTCCATTCCCTGGCCCTCTTTAAGCTGTCTCATAGAAAGGCAGAGAGTAAATATGCTTAATTCAGAATGTTGTGAGAATATTGTAGCATTGAAAGCACCTGGGAATGCTAAGAGAGGGAGGAAATAGCATGCCCCAGAGACAAGCACACCAGTGTTTCCCAATACCAAATGGCCAGCCCTGAAACATACATGTGAAAACTTATATAGACTGAACAGGTACCTATGTGTTTGTGAATATGTATAGATGAATACATGTATACATGTAGACATCACATAAATTGGTTAAGATGTCATGAATTGAAAAAAAGAAGTATATGGGAGGGTTTAGAGAGAGGAGAGGGAAAATGATGTAATTATATTATAAAATATAATTACATTTTAAAATATAAAATTAAAGAATCAATGAGAGATTATAGCATTGAAAAATAGGGTTTAAGTTTAATAGTAGTTATTAAAATATTATCAGTAGTCTAAGACCAAATAAATATAAAGTGATAAATTTATATTTATTAGAAGTATTAATCTTGAAATAGGGTCTTATCATATTGCCAGGCTGGTAAAGAACTCTTAGTTTAAAGAACCCTTGAACTTGAAGCAGGAGGGTTCTTTAAACATAAGGCTTCAAGTTTTCAAGCAGTTGGGACTGAGATGTACCCTCACTCAGCTCAAATTGGTTAATATAAAAAATGATAAGAAGCAAGGGCTAGAGAGATGGCTCAGCAGTTCAAAGTGTCCAAAGTTTACTTCCTAGCACTCATATTGTGCAGCCCACAATTGCCAT
This sequence comes from Bramus lutescens, assembly GCA_001685075.1. Classification (NCBI taxonomy): domain Eukaryota; kingdom Metazoa; phylum Chordata; class Mammalia; order Rodentia; family Cricetidae; genus Bramus; species Bramus lutescens. The sequence goes on from LOEQ01004048.1 coordinate 219,580, forward strand.
TGCAACTCTAGGAGATCCAATGCCGTCTTCTGGCCTCTGCAAGCACCCATGCGCATGTAGGCACACATACACACACAGACACACACACACACGAAACAGACAAAAAGTAGCAAGAGTGAACTTTTAAAAGTAAGGAATAAATTTTCGTTAGCATTAATCGTAACCTATCTCAGTAGGTAAAATCACTAATCCATTTTGGCGGTGTCTGGATATGTGGCTCTATGCTGTTTTTTAAAAGCTACATTCCTCCAAATGGAAAATAAAATTTAAAATAAGGAGATACAAAAATATATAGAGCTGGTTTTTGTCCTAAAGAGAACAAGTTTGGCTCCTAAATACTTAGTGGCTGCAGAAGGTTCCTGGGCACCAACTCAGACCTGTTAAAACATAGTATCACTGTTCTGTATTCTAATAAGAGACAAAAGGGGCTACAGCTCCTTCAGAAGTTTGGAAGCAACTGTTCTATATTCATATCCTACATTCCACATTTCTCTGAATTGTGGTGGGTTCATGACCACAGAAGATTCCTTAGAAATTTATCCTTTATCCAAATAAATCCCTACAACTTGTACGGAGTCCTTGAGTCCTACAGTGGAAGAGATCCTGGCCCTGCCGTTCTATGCTTTAGTTCTCATCGATGTTCTTACTGAAGTTTAGTTTAGGTCCTTAGGTAAATTAACAGATTATCTGTACTTGAATTTTATCACATGCAGGTGGGAGAAAATAAAAGCACCTTGTATGAATGCCAGGAGAATTAAATTTGATATTTTCATGCTTAACCTATTGCTTACATTAGGGCAAGTGCCATACGTAGTTGCTGACTGTATTTGGGCACTATTTACATATAACAAAACTGACATGTATGTAGCTTAAGACCTAAGTTCACATCTCTATCAGCACATTGGTTGTATTATAAGTCTTCTTTTGATAAGTGAGATCCTAACATGTGAAGGCCAAGTCTTGCATATTTTCTTTTATATAAATTTAAAAGTTTTCAATACAAGACACTCAAGAAAAACAAGATAAAATGACATTATGAAAGAAAAATAACTTATTAGATCAAAATGGAGATATAGAGAAAGACAATATAAATGGAAAATAAAGATACGAAAAAATGTTCGCTGCTGTGAGTCAGTGGACTTTGCCATAATGAGCCATTGTTATTCACAAATTGATTAACAGGATACACAAATACATCAGTAATGCGTGTTGTTCGTATGATAGCAAGAACACAGCACACTCAGCTCTTCATATGGTTCCCTTAGGAAAAATTACTTTACTGGAAAGGTCAGTTGTATACGCGAAATTCCACTTCCAGTAATCAATTAAAACAGCAATGAACTTGATGCATATACAAGGGAGATAAATCCATATTCCTTTTGCTTCAATAATTGGGGAAAGTAATACAGCGTTTTGTAGGAGTGTGCTTTTATACAATATAGGCTTCTATTTACAGCTTATTTTGCAGCCAATACATACAGAAATATCTGCATAGTTGAGAACAAAAAGGTACCAGCACCATAATAAAATTAATAGCAATGGGTAATGTATTTGTGCTCCATATTCTTTTTAAAGAATAGGTCAAAAAGAGAATTTATTCATTTGCTTGCTTGAATTTGTTTTATTGTAGACTGCTCTTTTTTTTGCCTTTATAATGCTGCACACAAGTAAAGGCCCAAAGAGACACCATCTCACCTTTCTTTTAATAAATAAATATTTTTATGCTCTAATGCACAGGGGAAAATAACAATAGGCTGTGTTCTACCCTAGTTAGGAGTGTAAATAACACAAGTGAAATAAATCTTCAACTCAAAGCACAGAACTTTGCTTGCATTTGAGGAAAATTGCTTAGGAGGGCAAGCAGTTCATAAAGATCATGGACCCTCCCTCAGCATGTAGTTCAGAGTTCAATATTAGGCTCTCACGTGAATTTTTCCTAGCTCTGCAAGATATTTAAATTAGAGTGGGCAATTCATATTAGTGAAATATTACATATATTACCTGACACAATAATCCAAACATAAAGTATTTTTGTTACAACGCTTTAATGCGCGTGCAGGCCTTTATTTCATGAGAGCTGACGACCAGATACACACTTTTCTCTGTGGAAAAGTTTAAAGTTGTGCCCTTCATTCTGGAAAATCATGCTGTTGATCCCAGGGCCTCCTAGGCTGGGTGAGCTCTCAGTAGAAGACATTTGTAGGTACACGTTCCTGTCAGGCTGTTTTTGTTGCTGCCACATAAACCGTGTGTCTGTGACCAGGAACCAACTCTTAAGTACTTCATTTTGTCATGAGATCTGGATGCTTAATGTTAAAATTCTTATAATTTTTCTCAATGCATTTTTTCCTGCTTTCCCTGTGTAAGTACACTGATATGATGTTCTGCTTGAACTCTCTGTAAACAGGCTGAGTTACACATGAATTTTACTTTAGGAGAAGAGGGCATAGCAATGGTTTTTCAAAAATACAGAGGTTCTTAAGTTGCTCACTAAAAATTATTGTTTATTCTTTGGTATTTTATGTATTAAATACAATCAAAAACAATGTATTTAGATTATATTCACCCCTCACCCTTCTCCCTCCAACTACAGACACTATCTCTACTTTTCTACTCATTCCCCTCTTTTCCTTTCGGTATTCCCTCCCTCTCTCCCTCCNTTTCTTTCTTTCTTTCTTTCTTTCTTTCTTTCTTTCTTTCTTTCTTTCTTTCTTTCTTGTTTTCAAGACAGGGTTGGTGTCTGTGCAACAGTCCTGGCTGTCCTAGAACTCACTTGGTAGACCAGGTTGGCCTTGAACTCTCTGAGATTCAACTGTCTCTGCCTCTCGAGTGCTGGGATTAAAGGTGTGAACCACCACTGTTCAGCTCCCCTCTTATTTTTATTTAGCCGTTGGGTCCAATTAATGTTGCACACATGCTCATGAATCTAGGGTACCATCTAATGGAGCGTGGGCAACTACACACTGGTGAAGAAAGCTGACTCTTCCTCTTTCTGTAGCAATCTTTTGTAGCTTCTCAGATATAGTTTCCACGTTGGACTCTTGACTTGACTTTGGATTTTGGTAGGCACTTTCTGAAAATGACTCAGAAACAGAGTTTGTAAGTGGGAGAAACCAAGATGCCTCTGGAATTATCATTGCTCTCACCAGAACCAATATTGCTATCTGGAAGGCTCTCAGACATGAAAGAGACAAGGTTAGCAGTGAGAAGATGGGCAGAAGGAACAGAACAGAGTTTGTAACAATAGCATGTTTTCCCCAATGTGTCTGTGTGGATGTATTTAATGCAATGTTAAGCATTCAACTCTATTATACTTGCACATGTGTATGATGTGTGTATATGTGGACACACATGCCATGTGTGTGGAGATCAAAGAACAATTTTGTAGTGTCAATTTTCTTCTTCCACGTTTAGAAGGGATCTGGGACTTGAACTCAGATCTTCAGACTTGTATTACAAGTGTCTCTATGATGAGTCATCTGACATTGAATGTGACTCTATAATGATGGGAAAAATGCTAAACTCATGGGGTCTCCTTGTTTTGTGTTTCTTTGCCTACAACATAAATTGAGTGTTGTACTTAAGTTTAAAACCTCTCTCCAGATGAAATACAAAACCATATTTTAAAAATCCCTCAATAATTAGCTACTTTAATAATGGGTCAATTTTTGAAGTCCTTTCTAATACTGCTTTGAACTTTGGAAACTAAAGTTCGAAATTATTAAAATCATAAAAGACTAATAACCAAACAAATCCTTATTCTTTTAAATTTACCTTTTCCTTGGAGGGAACTGGATAATATCACGTTAGGGGAAGCAAGCAAGACACAGGAAGATAACTGGCTGTTTTCTCTCATATGTAACATCTAGATTAAAATACGTCTTCAAACTTATTCATTTAAATTTGTTTACTTAAACACATAACTATAGATGTGACTTAAAATAGAAGGAGGATAGTTGGGAAGCAGTTTATAAAATCAGCAGGTTTTGCTTGGACAGGAAAGTCAGAGGAGGTGAATACGGCGTGAGAACCCAGAGCATCACACTGAAAAATGAAACCTTATCACCCTCTATTTGTGTTGCCTCTATATCAGGTCATATTACCAACCACTTATTACCTTCCCAGTCACAGAGAAAGAAAACTCAAAACGGGTTCTACTCCCCGAGCCCCTTTCTTCCCTGAATCTAATACATTACCCTATCTTGTCCACATTGAATATCTAGTTAGGAATCTTTCTTTCCCTCAAAAAATATGTAAATCATTCCCCGAATCTGATGTTTCTCCCCATCTCCACTTTCCTTCCATCATATGCACTGTCACCAAATTTCTCTTCTCAGGTCACAACTCTGATCCCATGGCTTTTTATTCTGTATATTCGTATTTATATGTTTGTGTGTCTAATTGACATCCTTAGCCATCAGAGAAAGGAAAAATTACACTTCTGGGTTTTTATGGGCAGGCCTGTGAGATGCTTTCCATTGTGTGATTTTTGCTAATGATCACTGATATGCACAGAGATCTATGGGATTAAGGAAGAGGCAGCAATAGAGGGTCGGGAGCAATGTTATAAAAATAAAGCCTTCCTTTTCAGGTATTAATTGCTAACAAACAGCACAGCAAATAGAATCAGTTCACGTTCAGTTGCTTCCTATGTCAAATGTAGCTTTGCAATCATCCAATCATCCCCATAAAATGAACTGACCAGAGCCTTCCAGCAGGTGCCAGGTCTGTACTTTGCAATTCTGTAATATGTCCTGGGTATCAAAATTGAGAGAGAGAGAGAGAGAGAGAGAGAGAGAGAGAGAGCATCAAAATTCTCTCTCTCTCATACAATTTTCTCTGCTTATTTACTTTCTTAGTCCTAGACTCTCTCCCTTTAATCAGTTCTCAAGGAACAGCTTCACGCTTCCCATATTTTAAGTTTCCCCCCTCATCCACTTGGTCATTGCATGTGATATCACTCTGCAAGCTCTGCTTTGGAGCCAGTCTGTGTCTGAATGCATTTTCTTCTCCTCCTCCCCTCCCCATAGAGCACCCGCTGTGAATATTATTTTAAAGTGTGTTTCTTTTGTTTATGTTGCATTTGTTTAATTCTGTAAGACACCTGTTGGTCTAATAAAGAGCTGAACGGCCAATAGCAAGCCAGGGGAGACAAATAGATGGGGCTGGCAGGCAGAGAGGGTAAACAGGAGGAGAAATCTGGGAGAAAGGATCTAAGATTTAGGATTGAAAGAGGAAGGAGGAGGACTTCAAGGGTCAGTCACCTAGCCACCTAGCTACCCAGCCACCTAGCCACCCAGCCACCTAGCCACCCAGCCACCTAGCCACCCAGCCACCTAGCTACCCAGCCACCTAGCTACCCAGCCACCTAGCTACACATTCAGACAAGGAGTAAGAAGGACATAAAGGTATACAGGCTTAGAGAAGGATAAAAGTCTTCAAGGCTAAAGATAGATGAGATAATTTAAGAAAAGCTGGCAAGAAACAAGCCAAGCAAAGACTGGGCATTCAAAACTAAGAATAAGCCTCTGTGTGTGATCTGTTTGTGAGCAGGGTGGTGGGCCACCCAAAATAAAGTAGACTAAAAAGCCAAAAGAGTAAAGGAGCCAAATCAACCAACTGTGAACACCAGGCTTCCTTTATTGCCCATCCCTTAGGGAGGAATTCACAATTAAAGGTACCTAGGAAGCCCTCAGCAATTGTTGTCTAAATTAAGTTGAATTAAGCGGTTAGGGGGGCATTTTGATTCTTACCTTTCTTTGGGCACTTTTTTTTGAAAGCTCCTTAGACAAGCAACTTAAGTGTTTTGGCTAAAATTTTCATGTATTTCTTCCTCAATACTAAGGGAATGGAATTTAAACAGGAAGAGGGAAAATGCCAGTTTGGCTACATAAAAGACCATGTGCAAACTATTAATTTCTTTTATTTGGGAAATTTTCAGATTTCTAAAGACTTATGTATGTGTAAGATTGTGTGTACATGTGTGTTTTTTTTGTTTATGTTCATGTATGTACATTGGAGTGTGCACATGCATTGGGAGGCCATAGGTTGATGTCAGGATCATGCCATCCCTTAAGTTTTTTGAGACAGGGTCAACTCATTGAACCTATAGCCCATTGACTCAGTAAAACCTAGCTAGGCAGGAAGGCTGCAGGGTCCACCTGTCTCTGCCTCTAGCTCTGAACTTACTGGAGCGCTGACCCAGTCACTTTTTACATGGATTCTGTGTGTCCGACTCAAGTCCTCATGGTTGTCTGGCAAACATTTCACAGGCTAAGGCATCTCCTTAGGCCTTAAAAATGATGCTTCAAGTTAAACATAGTTTAAAATGCTTGCCTCATAAGCAGAATAATGAATGAACTTAAGGTAAGAACAACAGTAAATAAATAAACCAAAGACAAAAATCAACACCTGTCCCCCAAACACCAAACAAACAGAATGGATCTAAGGATGGTTTTAAGCCCCCCATTATTTTGTGTCTGAATTCTTAATAATTAGATCCTTTGTATTTACATATTATGGTTGAAGAACTTATGTATAACCCAAGGAATGAAGAAAGAGTAATTTTCTAACTTGTATAATGGATGGGAAAAATAATAGATAAAAATAAAAGTGATCAGATTTTGGTGGGTGGAAGACACCCACAAACCCATCTAGTGCCTCACTGGCCCAGTCCCTACCAGCCCTAGGAGAATTGTCCTGGTACTCAGGAGAGCTGGCTCCACCACTCGCCCGAGGGCGTGGCCTGGACTGACAAACTCAGCTACCATCCAGGCACATATCCAGTGCTTTGAGGTGGCCCACCCCAACGTCGACCCCATCTATCCCTCCTGGGCTGCGTGAAGGGACTGATCCTGTGGAACCATAGTCACAGGATCCCCATGATTGGGGCAATAGCAGGATATCTACGAGGAGTTTTGGTGAAGATCCAGTATCGATGTTTTACCAGAATCCAGAAGCTGTGAGCTGGTTCAGTGACTCATTACAATGAGTATTTGAAAGCAACGCTGTCGGGAAAGAGGAGCATACTGCTAACACACGGGAGCTCCCAAAGCCACTAAGACAAATATAGAGGTTATGGAGAAGGGGGCAAAGACAAAGGAGTGAAGCGGTTTCTTTGGAGGGGGCAAATATTTATATTTTTAAAATTTTCTCCTGGAGGGGGATACTGCAACAATGAAGGGTGGATATGGCGGGACTGGGAAAAGCATGGGGTTGGAATGCATGAAGTAAAATTCCCAAGGAATCAATAAAAGATTATGTTAAAAAATTTAAAAATAAAAGTACTCTTCATTTTCCTTTACTTACAGCACACACTAATTTAAGTGTTCAATTCTGCTCCTGTTTATTTACTTTTTTGTACAAGGGATAGAGCCCAGGTTTTTGCAAATGGTAAGCAAAAACTACTGCACACTGAAGTTTCAAAGAGAAAATTAGCTTTTTGCACAGCAACTTTAAGATGCTAAGAGAGCAGAGGTCTGCTGCTTCCCTGAAGGCGGAGGGAACAATGTCTACCTTTAAGCCACACCTCAGGCTGGGGGACAGTGACTCAACTCCACCTTAGACCTTCTGCCTCTATTCTTCTCACTGGCCTAAGACCAGGAAGTCTCAAACAAAGCATCATGATTACACTTTGAAAGAAATTTCCAGCACAATTGGATTTCTTTTTCTTTTCTCTATTTTTATAGATGTGCATGTGCTTACTTCTTTATATTTCTAAATATACAAATGGAAATTGCTTAGTCTGCATGCTATTTGGATGTAACTGTTTCCAAGGCTGACCATTCTGCAGTGGATATCCAATTTGTGTGCTCTTTCCTGGGGAAGACTAGTTCTCCTCCCTTGACCATTCTGCAGCTGTCTTTATGTAGGGCTGAGACCTTGCGAGCTTTCACCCCTCCATACTAACATGTCTAGAGGCACCAAGAGAAACTATTTCTAGCTATCTTTTCAATAACATACAATGAAATATAAGTTGATCTACATTGAATAAGTTCCTGGCAAGTTAGTTACTTATTTTAGCAGTAACATAAACTTTATTTTGCTTTTCCATATTAATAATGTGACATAGAGGAGAATCAAGGTTTGGGTGGGGTCTAGGGAGGGTAACAGAAGAGCAGGGGGAGCATTTTTGATAAGAGACCAAAGTGACATTGCAGACATATTTCCTTGGGATAAGTATGCTGCTTCTTAATTTTATTTTTCTAGCAGGTAAGAGAATGACTGGACACCTGGAACAAACATCAGAGAAATATAGAAGGATGACGGGAGAGGAGAGAGGGAAGATAAAAAGACAATTTAAAGACAAAACATGTCCGTGGAAGTATCATCAGTGGCTTACGCCTCCAGAGAGTTTGCATTAGCCTGATGATATGGGGATGTTGGCATCCTCTTTCTGAGGCCTAATGGTCCTCTGTAGAAGTTGCTCTACCCTGGGCAACAAGCTTGCTTTCCACTAGGAATGAGTGGGAGAGCGAGGTACCACCACTGCCACCATTATGTCCCTGTGTTCCTTTGCTCATCATTGTGATAAAACACTTGACAGAAGTAACTTAAGACAAGAGCAGCTTATTTATGGCTTACAACACTAGAGGATACAGCCCATCATGGCAGGAAAGGCAGGATGGCAGGAGCATAGGGCAGCTGATCACATGCACCCACAGAAGGAGAGAAGAGAGCAATGAATGTTGGAGATTAGCTTATTTTCTGTTTCACTTAGCTAGGGACCCAAGCCCATGGAGTCACACTACATAATTTAGAGTGGGTCTTCCCACCAAGTCTAGAAACTCTTCACAAACATGCTAGTTTTGTCTCCTAGATGACTCTAGATCCTTGATAGGAAGTAAAGCTGATGCTTTCCAACATTACCCACGGTTGCTTCCAAAGATGACGGAGCCAAGCAGCGTCCACACAGCCCTTGTCTCCAGGGGCAAAATATGAGTGATGAGTACATGCCACGGTATCTTTCAGAAAAGCCCCCTCAAAATCCCTTTGTAAGCACCAAAGCTTTGGCCAAGAAATTCAAATACTTTTTGACATATTCTCACTTTTCACTTGTTTAAATTCTCTTGATTGTAGTCAGGGTTGAAATGGAATTAAAAAAGAACAGAAAAGCATGGGCTTTATTGCATCTTATTGGTGACTTACACAGATTTTATTTGTGTGCAATTTGCACTATTAACACCAAGGCCAAGAAAAGATATGCAAAAGATATAATTATAAAGAGTTGAGAGTTTTGTTCACAATACCCTGCAGTGATCCTGTTTAACCATGGTGGAAATGCCCTACCATTTCCTAATCCACAGCAGTTTCTCTTCCGTTGAGGAAATGCTGTGATAAGGACACCATTGATCGTATAATAGAATTTGTCACAAGTCCTTTGTACTAGAGTCTGGAGCATTCAAGTCAGCATTCAGATAGAGAACTTTAGACATGGTCCTGTCTCCTGCTGTTTCTCACCCCCTTTTCTATCATTGCTTTCTCCCACCCTTGGCATTCTCATATTCGGAATTGCTAATTCTAATCACGTTCTGTAATGATACTTACTGAATGAATGATTTAGTGTTTCTGACATTAAAGAAGTTATACAATGGAAGCATAGGGCACAGAGAATTTTTTTAAAAATTGATTACTCTTTCTATTTCCTAATATTTGACAATCATTTAACAAGCATTTAGTGGATAGTGAATATGGAGTATTATATGCTTATAAATATACAATTCTTTTCTTTTTCCACATAGAATTCTAAACTCTGTAAACCAAGGATTCTACAAATAGGGAGGCAGCTATCAATGTGTGTTTGTTCCAGTACGTCAGTCCATGTTATTCAGATAGGTTAGGTCTTCTCCTCATGGTATCATGATGGCTTCTTCAGCTCCACTAACTTTGCTGTTGCTCAAAGCGAAAAGGAAGGGATGGGAGCTGAGGCAGGGCCAATGATGAGGTCCCTACCTCCTGTGACTGCACCTATGACCCTTCACCATCTATCCAAAGGCTGACTGTAAAGACCACCAACAACATTTGTTGGGTGTGGCTGGACAAACAGCAGAGTTGGACTTGGGGATTAGATGGGGCTACATTTATGATATCGCAGATATTAGTCATGGAAAATTGGTATTTCTAGCCAACATTTGAACCATAGCCTCCATTTCCTAACAATTCAAGGGGGGTGGGTGTCCCAATTTAAAAACAGAAACACTTGCACACTGGTATTTTGAAGCACAGAAGATAAGCTTGGACACTGAACTGCTTTTCCTTCCATCTCGTCTGAAGCAGGGTCTCTTGTTCATGCCTGCGCTTTCTGGACCAGCTGCTCACACCTACCAGGGATTTTTTTTATCTGCACCTCCCATCTTGCAATAAGGTCATTGAGACTACATACAAAAGCAGCCACAGCCAGCTAGGTGCTGGGGATCCGAACTCAGGTCTTCCCACTTATACAACAGGATCTTTATCCACTGAGTCATGTCCTCAGCCCATGAACCTCTTCCAGCGAGCCAAAGAGCAAGTCCTAATGCAGTTAGTGTCAATCAAAACAGAAAGGATGCTGAATGTCTTTGTTCCACTGCAGGGAAAGCTGTTAGGAGACTGTGGCCACGAGTTTTGGTTTTATTAAAATAGCAATGTTTTGTGATTAGTCCCTGTGATATGAAGAACCCAAGACTATAAAGATGGGACTACAAGTCATAGAGGCAATTCTCCAAATTTATGTATTTACTCTTTCTTTTTGGTGGAACAAACTCCAAGCCATAAACTGAATGCTCCTCTTCAGTTGAAGAATCTGTGGGCTCTAACAGACTTGGCAGAATTTCCCTGAGCTCAGGCTCTTATCTAATCGAAGGCCTCACACAATGTCATTTCTAGAGCAAATTCAGGCTCCCAGTGCTTACTCTCACCGCAACTCTATATTAGAAATAGATGAGTTTAGAAGACTGCAGCATGAACTCTCATTTCATAACATGGGAAATAACAAAATTAAACTAAATAATAGATCAACTGCAATGGCAGGTACATTAATATTCTTGTATACTTCAAGGAGAAAAGTATCACCTCATGTTGCAATTGTCTTCTAAAAGTTGGGGGCAAAAACTCTTTTACTACACGATAGAGCTATGTCAGTGTACTTTTAGGAGGAATCCACAGAGAGTTCCTCAGGTAGGGACTTTGTTGAGCTTGATGGAAGCCCCACAGAGATCAGTACCTCGGCTAACTGCAGAATTTGTTTAATTCCTTGTGGCATTGTCACATACAGAAGTGTTTAATGGCAGAAACTGGGTGTTCCAAACACAGTCCTGCAGATGACTTTTTTTTCTGACCTTGGACTAGGAGCCTGGCTATAGAATTGCCTTTCCAGACATTCGGCTTTTGTTCTCTAAGATAGCAGTAACCTTAAGAAACAGTAGATAACAAACCCAAGTAAGAGGTCTGGGAGGCTTAAGCTAGCAACAATGTATTTTTGCCAGTATCTTAGCATATTTTAGAACTGGAAATAACAGATTCATTTAAATGACTTTGCTTTTATGTGGGAAGTTCAGGGCCTTGAAGAAAAAACGAAATGAAAACACTGCCTTGTTCTGCTGAGGTGTCTGTCTTTATCTAGAAAGTCTAGCATTAAAATGTCACTCCTAGCTTCTGGGGAACCACTGGAAGTATCCTTTTGTCTGGACTAAAGGATGACAATTCTTTTCAGTTTTGGGGGAGGTTTGACTTGAGATGGGAAAGTCTGACTGGGTGATCTTTTGAGACCCTGTCTGAACCGTCTTGTGGCTGTACTCGTTCATCAATCCTTAGTGGACTCCAATGACACTATCTCTACCACTCACACAGACATATGCTCTCATAGACCTGTGCGTTTAGACTTTGGAGGAAGACCTTTAGAGAGGTTCAAAAAGGACATGTGTGCAGAAAGAAGGGAATACACAATGACAAGGGCATGCACAGGAAACAGCAAGGCTGAGAACAACAACACAAAATACTTTGAGTATGTGCCTGAGACTCCAGTGACTGTTCCATGTTTGTGGAGCCAAGAGGCCAGCCCGGTGCTGGGAATTCTTTCCTGTGCCTCTCACAGGTGAAAATCAGGATTGTTTGTGAAAGAGAGGCTCCAACATTAAATCACAAATGTAAAGCAAAGAAAAGAAGCAGCCCCCACAGAAGTAGTTCATCTCTCTTTTCTTTCAGACAAGTGTCAGTGTGTGTGTGTGCGTGTGCGTGTGTGTATGTGTGTGTGTGCGCGTGTGTGTGTGTGCGTGTGTGCATGCATGTGTGCATGCTTTTACATGTACATGGATGCACACATATGTAGAGACCAACACTGGAGTCTTTCTCAATCCTTTCTCACTTTGGTTTTTGAGGCATGGTCTCTCAATTGAACACAGAAATAAAGGATCTAGCTTGTTCTCGGGATCTGGTCTCTTCCTCTAGAGTGCTTAAATTGCAAGTGGTTCTCTGTGTCCACCAGGAATTTTTATGGGTTTGGGGGATTTAAACACTAATTCTCATGCTTGTACTTTACCAACTGAGCCATCTCTCCTATAATCTCCATTATTCAGTGAGATAAGACCCAATGTGAACACTATTACACTTCAGAAAGTGGATATGATTGCGCAGGGTCAGAGTCTTATTGTGGGAGTCTTCAGATATTACTGTCATAGGACTGATGCCATCCGATGAAGTACAGCTTTACAAAACTGTAATTTTAGATATTTTATATTAGAATTAATATTTTTACCATCAACATAGGGATTTAATAGTTTCCTGTTAATAATTACATTAAGAATAGCCAATGTTTATGAAAATGCATGCCACTTTTCATTATTTTTCCATTGAGTACATGTCTGTCCTCACATGCCTGATATTGTTGTTATTATTATTCAGATTTGAAAGATACAAATTTTAAACTAATGAGCCTGAAGCTCAAAATGGGCAGCACACTCAAGAAGACAAGTCATTGCTACTTTTGCTTGTGACCTATTTTATTTTTATAAAACAGGGTGTTAAGGAATTATGATTATCTTTCAGGAATCAAACAGCAGATGCTCAAGTAAATAATGAAATGTTTGATTTCCTTCTGAACAGGATGTGGCCATACTGTTCTGTCATGAATCACTATCCTCTCCTGCCTAGTCGTGAACATTCAGTGAAAAGTCTTAGTTTTAAAGGAGTGCTGAGCTCGAAAATGTGCCTGTCCTAATGCTGTGGGAGGAACTGGGCAGGCAGCAGAGGACACAAGATTCAGCTTCAGCTTAAGATGGAGAAATGATTGTATCTTTCTGGTGGGCGAGAGGAACTCATGCTCGTTTCTGCTCCTGTGATAAAGTACCCTACACAAAAGCAGCGTTAGTAGGAAAATGGATTGCTTAGCTTACAGTTCCAGTTTATACTTTATCATTGCAGGGGAGTCAAGGCAGGAACCCAAAGCCGCTGGTCACACCCACAGACAAGAGCAGAGACAAAATATGTGCACGCATGTCCACTGCTCATCTCTCTCCACGACCCAGGATCCAAACCAGGCTAGGTATGGTGCCACTCCTGCTGGGTGGGGTTTTCCCACATAAAGTAATGCAATCAAGACAACCCACTCCAGGCACGCCCACAGGCCAACCTGATCCAGAAAATCCCTCACTGATACCTTCTTTCTAGGTGATTATGAAAAGCTGACATTAAAACTATCACAGTTAATTTCAAATCTTTGTAGAATATCTTGGCTCGCCAGCCCATTTCCTTTTGCCCACCTCATGCTCAAATAGAATTCCACAGATGGTATTATAATCTTCAGTCTCTTCGGACTCTTTTAAAACTTACTGGTTCCTTGTAGGTTGGTAAATTGGTTCAGGAACTCTTTATTTGAAGTTCTCCCACTCTGTGCTGGAGGAGTGGCTTGATTGAAATGGTAGAACTGTCTATTCAAAAGAGCCTGATTGCTGAATTTGACCCTTTAACAAAAGATCTGTGGGACAGTGAGGAGTCTTTGATGTCACAAAGCTTTTTCAAACTTTGCCACGGAATTAAACATTTCTAAGAGCAAGGATGGGTAGCATTCAGAATCCTGTCGGGTGTGATGATGAACTGATCTTCAAAGGAGCTGAGCAGGTGAAAGGTGACACAGGGCCATCCGAGGAAAGCAGGTGGACACAAACTGGAGAAACAGAAACTTCCAGGACAGAGGAGGAGACAAGAGGCAGAGGCAGTGGAGGAAGGAGCCGCAGCTGAGCTTCTGCACCTCTGCTCTGGGGCTTAGCATGCTTACCCACATTTGAGGCACTGGAAGGAAACCGTGGGAACTGTATGCGTGTGCCTAAAGCCCTGTGCTCTCTGACCATTCTCAATGGCTCATGGTTCCCAAGAGAGCTGTGTGCACTGCAGGGGGTTCAGTGAGCGATTGATGCCCTCTTAGCACCCAGGAGAACAGTTGCTTCCGTATGTACTCAGAGACCGCCACCAAATCTGATTGCTTTCAGTAATGTGTCATGTTGGTTTTTCTTTTTTAAATTTAATTGTCTCTCTTCTTATGACCTCAAGGCAGAATTAAAGAGCTAGTGGGTTTCAGATATTGAGTTTTCATCACATCCACACAGTAGCTCATCTTGCATGTACAGCTCTATTGTGCCCCAAGCTCATTTGTCTTTGAGTGCCACGCTCTCTGTACAAGTGATCATTTACTGGTCTATTGTACATCACTGCTTCCTAAAATATTTTTCTTTCAGATTCTGTGAAATGTATAAACCTTTAAAAGAAATGCTCTATGTATCTCTACAAAGTTTTTAAAACTTATTTTTCCCCCTGCAAGCCCGCGATAACTTAAAGACACACTGACTTTGCATGCTACTGACTTTGCATGATACTTTGCTCCGCCCAAACCTAGTAGCAGGTGTCAATTCTAATAGCACAGTGGCCACATTTTATCTTAAAGACAACATTTATCTGAAATGCACTCAAGCCGACTTTTGAGAGATTTTTGATCGGTTCTTAAGACTTGAACATTTCATCAGCCGCCTCCTGTCCCAAGGCAGCAGTCTGTACTTTTTAATTGTCCGTTTAAACTACAATTGGGGTGTGTAGTTTCTAACGTGTCAAAATATGAGCTTAAGGGCTGGAGAGATGTTTTAGCCAAAGCAACACTTGCTGCTTCTGCAGAGGACCTTGGTTTAGTTCCTAACAACAACACGGTAGCTCGTAATGATCAGTGACTCCAGTGTCAGAGAATCTGGTACTTGTTCTGGCCCCTTCAGGCACCTTCACACATGTGGTGCACATAAATTCTTGTACGCACACACAAAATAAATAAATACATACATACATAAAAAACCATTTTTTTTAAAAGAAAGTTACCCTGATAAATGATGAAGGATCTTAGTCTGAATCACATCCCTGCATGATCGCTGGTTTCCCCATCTGTTGCACGAGATTCCCAGGTCTGCCTTAACTACTCATGAAGTATTCGGAGGATCTGGGGACTGATGTATATGGTATATATTTCTGTGTGGGGTAGATAGGAGGCTATGTTAATATGCACAATTATTATCAACCTATGAGGTCTGAGAGGATGACTCGGAAAGCAAAGTGCTTGTTGTGGAACAAGAGGACATGAGTTGAGATTTGCAGTGCCTACAAGAAAGCATGTCCCCATAGCCCAGGACTCGGAGCTGAGACTGGAGGCTCTCTGGGGTCTGCTGCCCACCCAGTCACAGTGAATTAGTGGGTTCCAGACTCAGCAAGATGGACTGTCTCAAAACATGAGGAGGAGAGCAGGAGAAGTACCAGATGTCAGCCTCTGGCCTCTACGTACATTCAAGCCTACAAACACTTGCACATACAAATGGATGCACATACTACATGTGCACACACACATGAGCACTTACCACAAGCACACACATGTGTACACACACATATACACATAATACCTGTCAAATCTGAGTATCAACTTTACATGGATAAAATGTTCATACGTTAAAATGATTTATATCATTTTTAATTGCTTGTTCTGCTTTTCAAGTTTTCACCTTGTGAAAATGTAACACAAAACAGATGATATTGGAGCAGAGTCTCAATATGTTTCTGCAGCGTGTGTCCTTTCTCCACAGTGTCACCTCCAGGAACAAGAAATGAGATTTAGCTCTTTGTTTATTAAAATGAGCAAATGAAAAGAATAAAAGTACTTTGGAAACTTATTCTAATAATCCATTATAATAATTCTAATAATTTATTTTGAAATAATAAATACTTATGAATACTTTAATTGCCAGCCCCAATTCTCCAACATACTTGGACTTTAAAAGTTGAGGCTCTGTTGTGAGTTTATGAGATTCTGGGGTAGAAAGACACACCATTACTTCCTTCAGTGGGGATTGATTTATGATAGATTGTCTGTACCCAGTTACTCTGTAAGAGTTCCTGGTGAGGTGAGTTCTCCAGGATCCTTTATGTGAGGGTTTTAATTAAGGCTGAGCACTCACCCTTTCTGACTCTTATTTTATAAACTCAGCCTTTCTGTTCAGGTATTTGTCTCTTGTAAATGAAAGACACAATGCTAAATATGTGTGTGCCCAGAAAGAACATGTGCGCTCTGTTGCCTGCCCCTGCTGGGCCCATCTGCTCTGCTGGCAAGATGCCCATGGGCAACCTGGCCCATTTCACTGCTACAGAACCACCAGCATTCCAAGGGCCTGTGACTACATACAGTGTGTGGAGAGCTAGATTTTTACAGAAAACCCTCCACTGAACCGCATCTGGGTCTGTTAACACTTGACCACACATGGTGGTGCTCACGTGTCATAAAACAAATGCTACTTGGGTAGATCGAAAGGGGGTAGACTATGCTAGCATCCTAGGCATCAGTGAATGTGCAGCATATGCAAACATCCCTGTTCTGCAGAAAGGTACATGGTCCTCTATCAAAGGGTTCTGTAGCTATCTGGAACAGGTAGAAGGATATTTGGTGTCCTTCCCTACCTGTGAGGGCACTGAGGACCCATATAGCATGCCTTCTTTTTAGCCTCCATTTTTAGACTAAAATGATATATTTTAATATATAGATATTAGTTTATTGTTCCCAGATACACACATACACATGTGGAAAAAGTCTTCCTTTCAATTGGCATTTTCATACATATCAGCTTAATATAAATAATACTTCTGGATTGATGGTCTAATGTATCTTTTATATGAACTGTATCACTGAGCTATATCACAGCCACATTTGATGCTATCAGCAATGCTGGATTTTGTCATCTTTTTCTTCATTGTTTGTTTGCTTTAGATTTTTGTCAATATTCCTGAGCTTTTTTTATTGTTTTAGTCTTTTGATTTGTTTTAGCTATACACCATTGTTTATTTTTAGTGATAGCTCTAGAAATTAGAATAGACATTTAATTTTTAATATAAATCTGAAAGTATCAAATAAAAGGATAGGAAGTGACACTGAGAAGCTTTAAATAGAAAGATTATAGCGAAATACATTAAAGAGTCATTGTTGCAGGAATAGCCCTGCACTTTATAAACACTAAGCATAATACCACACAGTAAATAAGATCCTAAGTAAAATGAATTACAGAGAACAAGATATACAGAGATTTTATTGAAGTCTAGGGGGTGCACAAATGGACAGCATTGTTGCAAGAAAGTCCAGATGACCTCTGCTGCAATATTCATATTCTTGCATAGGTCTGATGAGCACTCACTATGTATAGGCTACAAATAGACACATTAACAAGAAACAGTTAAAAACTTCTCCTCTTGCTGTTTTCTTAACTAAGGGAGAAAGACAAGAAACACTGAATGAATGCATGCCACAATCCAGGTCATAAGAAAGACCATAAGAAAAGTGAAGATTCTGGCCAGGGAAGCAGGTAACTGCAGGTCATCCCATCTCCTTTCTCCAAATCCACGCTCCAAGTTGTATCTTCAGCTCTGTGGCAGACTACCTACCTTTCACTCTCTTCCCCCATTCCCAGGGGCCTAAGCTGGTACTGGTGGAACATCTTGCTTTTCTTCCTCTTGTGGAACCCCTCAGCAACTCCTAGCTCATCCACATTCCTAAGTGTAAGTTTTCAATATATAGAAACACATCTTACCTGGAAACCCCAGTGGCTACACTTGGCAGCATCTCAGAAGCATTCCCTTACAAGGAAGATGCCGCTACCACACCCTCCTAAGAACCAAAGAGGGTAACAGAAACCAAGGAACAAAACACTTTCCCAACAAAAATGAAATATCAGCATCTAGGATTGCAATTATTCCAAACACAGATAGATGCCTAGATGTCAGAATAAAAATGAAATTATTAATATTCAGGATAATATATCTTCACTATAGCCTAGCAACACTACCATAGTAGGCTCCGAGATTTGCAACATAGTTGAAACACAAGACAAAGACCTTTAAATAGCCTTTATGCTTATGTTAGAGGTCCTTAAAGAATATGAGGAAATCCCTTAAAGAGATCTATGAAAACACAAACAAAGAAATTGTGGGAGGAAATGAATGAAACAGTGCAAGGTCTGAACACAGAAACAGAATCAATGAAGAAAACCCCAGCTGAAGGAAATCTGGTAGTGAAAATTTTAGCGTCTTGAACAGGAACTACAGAGGCAAGATTCACCAACAGAGTATAAGACATGGCAGAGAGGATCTCAGGCACTGAGGAAAATAATGACATCTTGAATTTTGCATGCAAATGGATGGAAATAGAAAACACTANTATGTTCATAGCAGCATTATTTGTAGTAGCCAGATCCTGGAAACAACCTAGATGCCCCTCAATGGAAAATGGATAAAGAAAGTGTGGAATATTTACGCATTGGAGTACTACTCAGTGGTAAAAAACAATGACATCTTGAATTTTCCATGAAAATAGAAAACACTATCCTAAGTCAGGTAACACAGACCCAAAAAGATGAATATGGTATGTACTCACTCATTAGTGGATTCTAGCCATAAACAAAGGACATGGAGCCTATAATTCGTGATCTTAGAGAAGCTAAATAGGAAAGTGAACCCAAAGAAAAACACGGAGTTATCCTCCTGCATATTGGGAGTAGACAAGATTGCCAGGCAAAAATTAGGAGCTTGTGGGTGGGGGTGTGGTGGGGGTAAGGGGATATGGAGAGAGAAAATTGAGAAGGGGAGCATGGGGAGAGCTTGGGGGAATGGGACGGTTGGGATGGAGTAAGGGTGTTTATGGGAGGATGGAAGTAGATATCTTAATTAAGGAAGCCATTTTAGGGTTGGCAAGAGTCTTGAATCTTGAGTGTATTCCAGGTGTCCAAAGAGATGACCCCAGCTTGTTCCTTGAGCAGTTGAGGAGAGGGCGCCTCAACTGGCNGAGGACCTTGGACTTCCCACAGGGCAGGGAACCTTGACTGCTCTTTAGACTGGAGAAGGAGGGGAAGGGGGAGTGGGGAGAGGGGGAGGGAAATGGGAGTAGGGGAGGAGGTGGAAATTTTTAATAACAAATAAGTAAAATAAATAAATGGATGTAACAAAAAAGAAAAAAGAAATGGATACCTTGGTCAAAGAGAATGGTAAATCTAAAAAAAAAAATCCTGGCACAAAACATCCAGGAAATCTGGGACACTATATAAAAACCAAACCTACAAGTAATGGGAACAAAGGAAGCAGAAGAAACCCAGGTAGGTCAAAGACAGGAAATATTTTTAACAGAGTCATAGAAGAAAGTTTTTCTAACCTAAAGAAGAAGGTGCCTATAAAGGTACAAGAAGCACACAGAACACCAAATAGATTGAACCAGAAATAGAATTCCCCTCAACACATAATAATCAGAACCAAAGAAAGAATATTACAAGCTGGAAGGGGAAAAGGTCAAATAACATACAAATACAGACCTATTAGAATTACACCCGACTTCTCAATGGAAACTCCAAAAGCCAGAAGTGGCTGGACAAATGTCCTATAGACAGACTCTAAGAGACCACAGATGCCAGACTACTATACCCAACAAAAAGTTCAGCTGTAATAGATGGAAAAAATAAGACATTTTATGATAAAACATAATTTAAGCAATATTTATTTACAAATACATCCCCACAGAAGGCATTTTCAGGAAAACGTAATGAGGTTAATCACACCCAGAAAACATAAGAAGTAAATAATCTCAGACCAGCAAATCAAAAGAGGGAAAACACACACCACTCAATACTCACCACCACTACAACAACAAAATAACAGGAGTCAATAGACACTGCTCTTTGATATCTCTCAAACTCAATGAGCTCAATTCCTCAATAAAAATCCACATACACAGAGTGGATGCAAAATTAGCATTGACACCTGCCCCATCTAAGAAACACACCATAGCACCAAAGATAGATGATATTTCCTCAGGGGAAAGCATGGGAAAGGGTATTCTAAGCAAATAGACCTAAGAAGAAAGCTGGTGTAGCCAATTTGCTGTCTAACAGAAATAGACTTCAAACAAAAACAATTAAGAGGAGACTGGGAAGAGCACTACAAACTCATCAGATGAAAAATCCACTAAGATGGCATTTCAATTCTTAACATCTATGTACCAAACACAAGAGCACCCAAGTTTATAAAAGAAACACTACTACAGCTTAACTGTAGTTAAACACTGGTAGAGGGAGACTTCAATACCCCATTCTCAACAATAGACAAGTCATCTAGACAAAAACTACGCATGAAAATGAGGTAGCTAAATGATACTACGAATCTAATGAACCTAACAACAGAATTTTTAAACTCAGGGAAACCAACCAGCACTCTACCAAATAAAAAATGTGTCTACAGACATAAAGAAAGAAAGAAAGAAAGAAAGAAAGAAAGAAAGAAAGAAAGAA
>LOEQ01004048.1:240398-267166 GCA_001685075.1 Bramus lutescens
AGAAAGAAAGAAAGAAAGAAAGAAAGAAAGAAAGAAAGAAAGAAAGACAGACTTTATAGAGTGTAAATGAATACGAAACATACCAACATTTAAAAAAATAAACTGGTGAGATTTCATACTAGTAACTTAACAACACACCTGAAAGCTCTAGAACAAAAAGAAGAAAGCACACCAAGAAGGAGTATGTGACAAGATAATACAAGCTTGGGTTGAAATCATTAAAATAGAAACAAAACCCTAAACAAACAAACTTACAAAGATCTGAAGCAAAGAGTTGGTTCTTTGAGAAAATCAATAAGATTGAGAAATCCTTAGGTAGATTAACTAAAAAGCCGAGAGAAAATATCCAAATTTACAAAATTACAGATTAAAGGGTACATAGCAACAGACACTGAGGAAATTCTGAGAATTTCTTGTATACAGAAAATAACCTGTACTCCACCAAGTTGGAAATATATAAACAAAATATATAATCTTCTCAGGACATATCACTTACCAAAGTTAAATCAAGATCAGATAAGCAATTTATACAGACCTATTAACCTAGTGAAATAGAAGTAGCAATTATACCAAACTTTCAAAGGATAGTTAATTCCAATACTACTTAAATCATTCCACAAAATAGAAGTAACATTGTCCAACTTGTTTTTGGAGGCCACAGTTATTTTCATAACCAAACCACATAAAGACCCAACAAAGAAAGATAATTGCAAACTAATTTACCTTAAGAACATGGAAGCAAAAATTCTCATTAAAATATTGGAAACCAAATCTAAAAACACGCATAAAGATCAACCACCACAATCAAATAGGCTTTATTACAGAGATTCAGGGATGGATCAACATACGTAAAATCATAAATGTAATCCAAAATACGAGCAAAATGTAAGACAAAACCCACATGACTATTTTTTTAGATGCAGAAAAGGTCTTTAACAAAATCCACTGCACCTTCATAATATATGTCCTGTAGTTATTGGAGATATAAGGGACATACCTCAATATAAAAAAGGAAGGATATATATATATATATATATATATAGCAAGCCCATAGTCACACCAACTTAAATGGAGAGAAATTCCCCTAAATTCAACTAAAGTCAGGAACAAAAGAAGGTTGTCCATTCTCTCTCTCCATACCCAGTCAGTATAGTACTTGAAGTTTTATACAGAGCAAGAAGGGGAGCAGGAGGATGCAAACAGGAAAGGAAAACTCAAAGTACTTTTATTTGTTGATGATTTGCTTATATACATAAGAGACACTAAAAATTCTACTAGGTAACTCCTACAGCTGATAAACACTTTCAGAAAAATAGCTGTAAAAAAAATCTCACAAAAAATCAGTAGCCTTCCTATATACAAATGACGAATAGACTGATAATGAAATATTGGAAAAAAAACAATTTTCACAATAGCCTCAAATAATGTAAAATATCTTGGGGTAACTGTAACCAAACAAATGAAAGACTCGTATAGTAAAACTTAAAGATATTAAAGAAGATATCAGAAGATAGAAAGATCTCCTGTGCTCATGGATCAGTAGAATTAATATTATAAAAATGCTTAACCTACCAAAAGCAATCTACAGATTCAATGCAATCTCCATCAAAATTCCAATACATTTCTTCACGGATCTTAAAGAGAAATTTTCAGTTTTGTATGGGAATAAGAAAACCCATAGAAATCTAAAGTAATACTGAGTAATAAAATTGCTGCTGGAGTTTTCTCTACCCCAGACCCCAAGTTATACTGCAATGCTGTAGTAATAAAAAAGAGCAAGATATTGGTACAAAAATTGAAATATTGATCAATAAAATTGAAATCCAAGACATAAATATAAACATTTTGTAGACACACAATTTTTAAAAAATAAACAATCCAGAAATACATATTGTAAATAAGACAACATATTCAGCATGTGGTGCTGGTCAAACTGAATTTCTCTGTGTGGAAGAATGCAAATATATCCATACTTATCATCCTACACAAAAAACCAACTGTAAATGGATCAAAGACGTCAACAATAAACCAGATACCCTGAACATGATGGAAGATAAGTGGGAACTAGCCTTTCACTCATTTCTACAGGAAAAGACTTTCTGAATAGAATACCATAAACACAGGCACTAAGATAAACAATTAAAAAATGGGAGACCACATGAAATAGAAAAGCTTCTCCATGATAAATGACACCATACAATGTCCAAAATAAGAAAATGTTTTTTTACCAACTACAAATCCAATAGTATTTGAAATCTAATATTCAAAGTATATAAAGTGCTTAAAAACTTAGGTATCAAGAAAACAATCTAACATAAAAATGGAATATAAATTTAAACAAGAAATCCTCAGAGAAGAAACTCAAATGACTGA
Source organism: Bramus lutescens (assembly GCA_001685075.1). NCBI lineage: Eukaryota > Metazoa > Chordata > Mammalia > Rodentia > Cricetidae > Bramus > Bramus lutescens. Next base: position 242,772 of record LOEQ01004048.1, read on the forward strand.
GAAACACTTAAAAATGTTTAACATCCTTAGTCACCAGGGAAATGCAAATTAAAACTACTTTGAGATTTCTCCTTATATCATTCAGAATGGCCAAGATCAGTAAAACAAATGACAGCTTTTGCTGGCAAGGATGTGCAGTAACGGAAACACTCATCTATTGCAGGTGGGAGTGAAACCTTTACAGTTACTATGGAAATCTGTATGGGGGTTCCTCAGGAAGATGGGAATTGATCTACCTCAAGCTCCCACAATACCACCACTCTTGGTCATATATGCAAAGGATGCTCCATTGTACTACAGAGATACTTGCTCAACCATGCTCATTGCTGCTCTATTCAAAGCACTCATGAACTGGAAACATCCTAGACATCCCTCAACAGAAAAATCAGTAAAGAAAAAGTGGTACATTTATCCAATAGGATATTACTCAGCCATGAAAAAATAAAATCATAAAATTTGCAAGCAAATGGTGGCTCTAGAAAAAATAATCCTGAGTAAGGTGACATAGACCCATACAAGCAAATATGGTATATATTTGCTTGTATGTGGATATTAGCTGTTAAGTCATTGATAACCATGCTACAATCTGTAGAACCTTAGAGGTTAGGTATAGATCAGGGGACTGGGGGGACAGGTAGATCTTCCTAGGAAGGGGAAATAGATTAGATAGCTATGAATGGGTTAGGCGTACTGGAATAGGAGGGTCATGAGGGAGGAGAAAGGAAGAGGGAGAAAAGGGAGAGATTACTGGAGAGACAGCTAAAATGAAGGGCCATTTAGGGGCAAGTATGGAAATCTAATATGCTAGAAGCTTCATAAAACATATACATATATTAAGGCGATTTAAATGAAATTGCTAAATAATTGGAAACAAAGAGTCCCAACAGAACATCTTGTGTCACTAAATGAAGCTTCCAGCACTAGGAATTATTTGCATGTAACTAAGTTGTTGGCGACAGGGTTTCATGGGATCCCCTGAACACCTCAGACTATTGCCAATACTATAGGTTGCCCTCCATAAACTGATGATATGGCCCTAATGTTGAAGACAACACCTACATAACTCCTCAGATGTGGAGAAGTCAAGGTGGTGCAGAAATAGAGCCTTCACTCTTATGTGCTAGCATCTTTTATACAAGAAGGAATTCTGCTAGCTAAGAAAAGAGAAATGTAAATGCCAGTCCAGCCACAAACCTTTGATCTACAATGGTGTCCTGCCTGTAACATATCTTATTCAATAGTGGTACAAAGCTTGTGGGAGTAGCCAACAGATATCTAATTTGATTTAAGACTCACTCCACAAGATGAAACCCATACTGGACACTGTGTAAGTGACTAAGAACCTAAGACTAGATAATCCACGGATATAGGGGAAAACCAAATGGTATTGTTCTACTAAAAAGATCTATCAATAAAATGTCTCCTCATAACATTCTACTACAGTCCTAGATCAATACCTCCTCGCTCAGTCATCACCAGAGATGCTCTCTCCTGCAGAAGATGGAACAAATACAGTGACCCACATCCAGACAATGTGCAGAGAATGAGAAGCTTGGAATGCTTACCCTAAATAGGATGACTCCATCAAATCTCTCCCACCAGGGGTCAGAGAACACTGGAAAATGAGCTAGAAAGAGGCTAAGAGCCACGGGGAATGATGAATACCAAGGAAACAGGGCCCCATTAACAGAATGGATACATGTTTGAACTCACAAAGACAGAGGCTGCACACACAGAGCCTGCACAGTTCTACACCTGATGGGGTCCTAGAGCTGAAAGAAGAAGGGCACACATGACCCCATCCTCAACCCAGAAGTGATTCCCAATTGGTTACCTCCTGGGAATGAAAATGTAGTTTCCTCCAAAGTAGTCTCACTGGGGAAACAAACTGCTCTTAAGGGTAGGATGCCAAGGTATATAGCCAACAAAAAAACCTCAACGGCGTGTTTAGAGTTTCTTTGTCTCATCATGTGTCAGAGCGTTTCAAATTTTTTCTTATTTTTAATTTACATATTTTCTTAATTTTTTCTCTCGTTTCACCCTATAGCTCCTTTGCATAGATATTACGGCTTCTAGTTTAGCAGGTTTATTTTATGGGATTCCTGAATGTGTAAATAAGTAGGTCTTTGTGTTGATCGGTTTCTTGTCTTTTTCTTGGGTTCCTTTCCCTCTGCTTTTGTTGTTGTTGTTTATTTAGTTTTGGTTTTATTCCAATGTGTTAGTTTCTATTTGATTCGATTTGACTTGATTTGATTTGTTTGTTTGTTTTCTAATGAGAGGCAGAAAGGGGGTGGATCTGGATGGGGAGGGAAGTGGGGAGGATCTGAGAGAAGCAAAGGGAGGAGAAACCAATAGAACAAAAGAAAAGTGAAGCAGGAGCAACAGAAAGAGACGGTACCAGTGGGAAAGGTTGCATTACAGATAATATGAGAGCAGAGGTCTGTGTGAGCTCAAACTACGAGCCATGGAAAAGTTCTGAGGGAAGAATGATCCTTTGGGGAGAAGTACAAAAAATGCCAAGGTCCTGGGGTAAGCAAATTCTCGTTTTTTTTTTAAAAAGCAGAAATGAATTTGAAGACAGACAGGAAGCAAATAAAGGGGTATGGTATGGAAATGGAGACAAAGAGAGGGCTAAGAAAGGCCGTCTGGAACTTATTAGCTATGCCTGTAAAGGCTTAGATTTGTAGCACAGGGTGAGAGCAGGTGGCGGAAGGGTAGCATCATTTCTGATTGTCATTTGTTATGTACTTATTCTTGATAATCATGGGAAGTGATAGGAAAACCAAAAGAAGGTAAGTGACAATAGTGACTCACACTCAGTGGATCTTAGTGTTTGAGAGAAGTGATTTTATTGAGGGCACATTGACAGAATCTACGGCTACAGTCTGGAGTGCCGGGAGAAACAGAAAGGAAGAATAAGACTTAACACTGGACAGCAGCAATTGGTTGGCTTGTGAGATGTAGGAAGATGAGAAGAAAGAATGCATACAAGAGAAGGGAGTCATCACAGTTCACACTTAAAATACTGATTAGGTACCTGAAAATAGAAACCTACAGCTCAGACATCAATCAACCAGAAAATGCAGTCAAAACACTAAGAGCACATCTGTCTCATAGTGAATAACCAGTAAGTGACCACTCTTCTATCACACACACACACACACACACACACACACACACACCACTCACTCACCAGCTTTGGCTTTTGAAATATTTCTCAGGCAAAGGTTGATAAATAGAATGGGTCAACACAGCACAGGACATCTACCAAAATATGTTCCCTTCCAAAAAAAGAACCAAAGGCAAAATGTGTGGTCCAGTGTTAAGCTACTCCCATGGGCTAGCCTCAACTAAGAATCTGTAAGAACCACAATGGAAAAGATCCACTTTGTTTTGACATGCAGGATCTTTTAAGAGTAAGTCCCAGAACGGACAATTTTAATGTGTTTCGTGGGTAACTGTGCTTGGGACCATTGTCCAAGGACACAGCTTTCTAAGCCAAGACCTGCAATGCTTGCCAACACTGTCAAAGGAAAATATAAAGAAATTGTGTCTGTCTTTTATATCATGCAAGCATACAAAGCTTAAGTCTTAAGTAGAACACAACAGTCCTATCAAAAAGAGAGTTTTTTTTTCAGATTGTGCTTTGGAAGCCATGAGTGATAGAAATGCTGTTATGTCTCAAAGAACATCAGGGACACCAGTTTCTTCAGAAGTTATCGCCACAGCCATCCATAATCATGTATATTATTTAGTTTTAGGCACTATGGCGGCAATCCACACAGCATAAGGCAGGGAACATGTGAACTGTGGCTTAGATCATTAGATCAGGGTCTGCCTCCAACAGATCATGAGACATAAAAGACTTTAAAACTTTTTATGAGAGAGAGAGAGAGAGAGAGAGAGAGAGAGAGAATCATGGCAGTAGGCATAGATTGGACGAGGGATAGCTTGCAGTAATTTTTCTCTCCTCTGACAATATGAATCCTGGGGACTGAACTCGAGTAATTAGGATGGGCAGCAAGCAACCTGTTCAGTTATCTTGCTGATCTTTACTTCTTTTAAATGCAACCTTTTCATTCATAAATACAAAATTCTACTGCACTGTTGATGGCAGAAAGTCCCAACTTCCCATATTATTGCTTCAATAATAATGTTGGTCAATGAGGAGACAGATAAAATATTATTTTAAGGTGTATTACTTTTGTTTATATTCTAGAACATTCGTTTAATGATGCAAGTATATGTTTGATTAAATAAAATTCACCTGCCGTCAGAAGGCCAGGTCAGCAGCTAGCTGACAGGAAGTTGTAGGAGCAAGGGGGAGAAAGGTTTTTAAGGAGAGGCATGGAAACTTCTTGGGAGACATGAAAAGGTGAGCTATGTGAGCTGCTTGCTATTTAGCTCTTTAGGGAGCAGAATCCTACATTAACCTTTGAATCTGAGTTCTTTAGAGGGACAAAGATTTAGATAAGTTCCTGTTGTAGCTTTGAAAGAGTTCGTGCAGAGAGAATAGAATTTTCTCAGGTTGGGGGCTCTTGCGGCCCAACGGCAGCTGGTAGCGGTAGAGTTGCAGTTGCTGACTAGGATAGCAATAGCTTAAAAGGTAAAAGGCAGCAACAATTAAAAAAAGAAAACAAGCTTTGATTTCCACCTGCATTGAGATTTCTGGGTTGTCTGGGTAAATGGTCCCTGAAAAGTCTGCACATTAAACGTTTGGTGCTCAGGTGGTGTGACTAAGGGGGACTGGAGACTTTAGGAGATTCCTTTTGCCATGGGTGACACATCCTAGATATAGACTGTAGAATCCTAGGCCCCCTCTTCCTCTATTTCTGCTTGCTGTTCAATTAGTATTTTCTTTCACGTGTTTTTATGACGATGTGCCACCTGTCCATGGCCCCAAAGTAATGGTGCCGCTCTGGGGCCTCAAAATTGTGAGCCAAAACAAGCCTTTCATCACCATAGTCGCTCTTCTTCCATATCTCGTCACAAAGATGAAACGATGATANATATATATAGAAGGAAACATGTCTCTCCAGTAAAAAGATGCTGAAAAGCATCACCATCCTCTCGAAAGTGTCTTGTGGGAAAGGGGCTACCTTGAGCTGTGATGTCAAACAGCAGAGCCTCCCAGCCTTGTCATCTCCAGTGTTCATCGCGGATCTCACCGATCATTCGGTTTCTAGAGACTTAGATGTGGAGAGAACATTCTTTGGTGCCACATTTGTAACCAGAATCATCCTATTGCAGAGTCAGATCCAGCATGCAGCAAAGTGCAAAGTCACATGAAAGAGAATGCCTTTTTATTCCTTCCAATATTTCATGATTTCTGTTTTTTACTTAAAATAATATAAACTGAATTTTCAGAGCATTTTCTGCAACTACTACTAAACATCAAATTCTTGCACAAAGGTCAGCTTCAAGTATGAGAGCTATTAATATGCCATCTCCTCCTCATGCCTTGAGTCTTGTCAACTTATAAAACTTTATTCTCATTATCTCACCCAAACCTTCCCCCATTTCTCTTTCTTGAGCAGCGCCACCACCTGCTGCCTGTTGTCAAAGTCTGCCTCTCATAAGTCATCGCCAAGTATTTGCTCACTTTCCCATCTGCTTCAGGTCTCCTGGCCTATTGGTTTCTTTATTTGGATTTTTTATTTATCCCAGGTGAGTGTTACAGAAGGCTGTACCCGTTCTCCAGGGTCCACTCTGGTGTCCTTCTAGCATTTCGTCTTTGCTATCAACTCACAAATTTGAAAATGGTCCCTCCCAGTGACCCTGGGGCATACTTCAGAATTCTATGAGCTTTTCTGTCTTTTTGATGGAACAACTACCCATATGTAAATGTTTACTGGATGTTCTTTATGTCAAAATGGAAGATAATTTTGAGGTAGAGAATTAGACCTTCAAAAGACTAAATATTGAAGCCTCATACCATATACAGAAAATGAACTCTAAATAGATTATGGACCTAAGGTAAAATATGGAAACTTTTAGAATGATAATAGAAAATCTTCAAAATGTAGGGATTGGTAATGTTCTTAAAATTGACACACCCTAAAACAGTCTATTAAAATACAGATGGAACTTAGCAAACTGATCCTCATCAAGAAGAAAAGCATGAAAGTCAACTGAGAAGAAAAGACAAGAAACAGGCCAAAAGAAATCATGGATATATTACAAATTCCATGTATAGCTACATAAAGGACTCTCAAAATGTAACAGTAATAAGGAAAATAATATCAGAAAATGGACAAAATATATGAAAACACACTTCACAAAAGGGAATTTGTGTAACAAAAATATGCACATGAAAATATGCTCTGCATCATTACACAATAAGGAAATTCAAAGTAAAGTCACTATGGGACAGCCATGTACACCTATCAGAATCTGTAAAATAAAACTAGTGATAACACCCAATGTTGTAGAAGTTGTATTGGGACTTCATGCCTATTTATGCATATACAAAATGGCATGTCTGTTTTGGAAAATAAATCACAGTTTTTTTTACAAACCCAACACCCACCAATTATACTTTTAAGATTTTTTTTTCCTAGAAAATGAAAACTCACTTTTTCACAGGCACAGATACATGAGCATTGTGGTTGAAATCAGAAATACCCCTCATAGACTCACGCATTAATTACTCAGCGCCCAGCTTGTGGACCTGGCCTTAAGGTTGTAGAACCTTTGAAGGGTAGAGCCTGGATGATGGACATGGGTCACTGCCATAGGTTTTTGAAGGTTATTTCTGCCCTTGCTTCTAGCCTGTTCTTCTCTTTCCTGCTCCCCCACATGTGAGGAGAGCTGCTTTACACTCTCGCTGCTGTGGTCAGAACTTCCATTCCTACCACCTCTTCAGAAAGAGGTGCTGAAATCTCTCTGGAACCACATGTCAAATAAGCCTTAAGTAAGACATTTTGTCGTAGATACTCAGAAGCAATGCAGTGAGCGTCCACAAGGCTTTACTTATGATAACTCAAAAGTGAAAAGAACCAAGATTTCCTTCCACAAGTTAAGTAAAATGTAGTTCATCCATATCATGTAATATCATTCAGCAATATAAAGAAAGCATAGGAGATACCTGGAACAGCTCAGATATATCATAAGAAAATAATTATGCTAAATTGAAAATATCCCAAAGGGATTTTTATATAGTAGTTATTTATACCTATATAACACCTTATATTGGAAAAATCATAACAAAAATGGTTATCATTTGTCGGAGCATTTGAACATAGTATGAATGGGAAAGCGAGGTGCTTTAATCACAGGCTGTGGAGGGGCAGCCTGGTGATCTGTGTGGTGATAGAATGTTCTGTATCTTAATCGTAGAGCATTTATAGGAATGGACACATAATAAAATTATACACACAGAACCCCACAGCACATATGAGTCAACCTGAGAAGCTCAATGGTCTCGCGGAGACTGACATTGCCAGTTCTCTGGCAGTGGTTTTGTACTAGTTTTGCCAAGACATAATCACTAAAATTACAAATCCAAGTAGAGAGCCTTGATCTGGCTTCTCACCACTATGCATAAATGTACGGCAAACTCTCAAAGAAATAATGAAAGATGAGAAAAAAGCTCTAAATATGTGTGAGCTGGAAGATATTTAAGAATGTTATAGAAATGCATGTCAATTTTCACGTGAGAAGATTCAGTATCTATTGAGTAGCGGCAGTGACACTGATGTCTTTAATAGTGTATGAAGATGGCTAAGATCTATTACACTAGTTCCAATTTCAGGTACACTCACACAAAGAGGATCTCAGGGGCTGAAATTTCTTGTTCACTTCTCATTTGTGAGATGTGTGTACAAGTGTTTGCATGCGTGTGCAGGTGTGAATTTATGTATGTATGTGAAGGCTGGAGTCTGATGCTGGATGTCTTTCTTGATAACTCCACTTTATTTACTGAGACAAGGTACCTCATTAAACCCAGTGCTTGTTGGCTTCATTGGTCTAGCAGGATGGCTTACCTGGGGACCCTCATCTTTTCCTCTTGAGCACTGGATTTACATGCAGGCTGCTTATCCACCAGGCTTTTATGTGGTGCTGGGTATCAGAACTCTGGCCTTCATGTCTATGCAGTGAGCACTTTATCCACTGGTCATCTTTCTAGCCCCAATTATTTCCTTGTAATTACATCTTCTAAGTTGAATCTAAGATCCCTGGCGAGAACAGTATGATGTCTTCTTCACTTGCTGAGTGTGGCCTAGACTTTATGTCATTGCTGATGAATGGATGTCCCCACCTTCTTCCATTCTGATAATGGGTTATGCATGTGGGTGGGATGTCACCTTGCAACCGACTGATGGATTTTCTAATGAGAACTTAAAGTAAATCATTCCACTGTCAGCTCAGCATCTGGCAAAGCCAGAGTAACATAAGCTTGGCTCAGAGAAATGATTCTATCAATAAAATACTACTTTTCCATCCTGGGTCTGCTGCATTTTCTTCCTACATTATCACTGTGTAAATACTCAGGCTCCCTGGTGCTGCAGGAGTTCAGTGCCAAATGATCTAAGCTATGGCTGTCTTACAGATTTGCAACAATCTCCACCATCAGTTTCAAAGACTGAGGACATGGAGATTGACAGATGCAAACAACAGCAATGCATGCTTTGGCAGTATTAAGACATAAGCGTTCCTTTCTGGAAAACAAAATGAGTTCTAAAAATCATATTTGTGGAAACACAAGGCTACTTGAAAATGCCACATTTAAATTTACTGTTCATTTTAAGCAGCCACTAAAATTTCCCATTGCAAATGAAACTTGTTCATAGTTATCAGCCATTCGGCTGGTGGTCACTCTTATGTTACATGTTACTCCACGCTACTTTGCAAAATTTCTCAATGTATGGATTACTTTTCATGATGGTAGAGCATTACATGTTTTTTTTTTCTACAAATATACAAAGTCTGACAACCTTGACTGGCCAGATGTAAACATTGGGTATTTAAGCATTGGTGGCAGTCTTTTCGATGCTGGCAAGCATTGTTCCAAATTGGATCTGCCCCCTCTTCTCTTCCCCCACCCCTCTCCATGCGCATGCATGATGTAATTGATTATAAGTACCTGTGTCATCACTGAGATCACAAAACCATTTTTTGAATGGGTGTCCTTCCTGTTTAGGGGCTAGGCATCTCTGGTTTCTGTCATTTTGTCACTTACTCCGCTAGATTGTGAGCTTCCAAGAACATTCTCGAATAGGAGTCCTAGGAATATAGGTAGGTGCTATTGTTTCCACAGATCCAGACACAGTTGCTAAGCTTGTTAAAAAGATATCTCCAAAGCCCCTGGATTTGTTTTGGGGAGATGTCCCAAAGTTTTCCTCTCCTGGCTGATCATGAATTCTCAAGTACATGTGAACAGTAACAGCAACAATACTGTTGGTTGCCATTACTCTCCCTGACTTCAAAGATCTTAAAATATTAGTTCTCAGATGATATGTTGTAGTTATAGTTGCCTGTTAGAGTCAGCAGGAGTAACTGAACCTTTGTGTATACCTAGGGGATTAGGGGCAGCAACGGGCAGACATTTGCTCACGATGCAAAGTCCCTTTTATTCTTGTGCTTATAATGGTAGAGGTTATATTTCAATAGTATCTGAAAATCAGACAGGCATTTCCTAAGAAACTAACTAGGGAAAACAGTATGTGAGAAATATGATTTATTAGTATTTCCCTGGCATTTGGAGTTATATTTGTACACTTAGAAATAACTCCATTTCTCAAAGTGTAAGGTGTGAGGGAAGAGCTTCAAAAGATGCACTCTGCTTTTTCATCCAAAAAAAAAAAACAAAACCAAAAACCAAAACTAAGATGACTGAAGGAGCTATAGTTCTTGGTAATCTGATATTTTTGTGTCTTGTAACTCAGCTCCATTGCCACAAACCTAGCAAAGTTAACTGAATGCCTAGCCTTGGGCTGGTGATAGATGGGGAGTGAAGGAACCAGGGTAATATTCAACATCATTATTCATGTTGATGTTATGTTTCAGGAACAAAGCTCAGGATGGGGATTAGGCACTTATGAGATGTAGAAACTTAGGATGGCACATGGAAGCTGTTTGCATCACAGAAATCCCTTAAAATAACAGTAACTGTGTCTAAGTCGGGTTCAGTGATTCAATCCAATTACTGGAATTGTCACAAAGTGTCCTCAGGATTTGTAGACATCTGGAAAATTGACAAATAGACACATAACTTTAATATTCATATTTGTCTCTTATTCATAGTTACAGCTAGATATTTTAACTGAGCTCTACTACAATTTTTATTAATGTGTGAACATTAGTTAGTTGGTATTTTGTTTTTTTAAGACAGGATTTTATGCACCCCTTTCTCACAACACATTATATATCCAAGGCTGAGCGTCAACTACTCAGGCTTCAGTCTCCAGGTCTCAAGTCCTGGGACTGCAGATGTACACAAGTGTGCCTAAAACAAATTTAAAATACTCAAAAGTAGAACTGACTATACAGATGTCTCTCTTCACAGTGAGTGCCTGGTGTTATCCTTGCCGCTTGTGACTTGAAAGCACTTTGTCCTTCTTAACAGCAGTTTGAACATTGTTTTTCTCTTTCCCAGTTAGAAGCCTCCATGCCCCTCATGAACCAGCTAGTTTCTAGATTATCAAAGTGTTTTTTTTTTCTTTCACTAACAGTGTAGTTCCAGAGCCCAGTATTTTACCTCTGCCACATGGTAGCTTGTCATATTGAGCAAGTTTCAAAGCTTCTCTTCCACCATCTTCTCACCTGGAAATCAGAGCAACTATTATCCCAAAAAGCTTCTGGGAAGGACTGAATGAGCTGGTAACACAGGTGAAATGTTCAGGACAGTCTAGACATGTACGAAGTGTTCAATGTGCAGTTATTATTTGTATTTAACTGATGTAAATTATTCTAGTGCCAGGTTCAAGGAGATGCCTTCTGTGAGGAGTTGGTTTTCCAACGTTTATCATTCTATAGTATTAGAACCCTCACTCATGCCAGTCTCGCCAGCAACAACCATTCTAACTGCACAATTGGCATCTTTTGTGCCCCAGTCTTCATGAGTTTGGCGATTTTGATGGTGCCCTTGAGAGCAAGTCTTGGTGTCTGATTTCATAAATGATCCATCCATCCTTGAGTTTTCATGAATTCGAGGAAAATATCCATCTCCATTCTTACCTCTGAACTTCTGCAGCTCATTTGTGGTTGTTACTTTGAATCAAATGCTTATTTGAATCACCAGGGGTGTTTAAATGGTTAGAATGGGGCTGGGATCTACACGGAACTGAACACTTCCTATCATTAGTGTTAACCCTCAAGGTGTAAGGTCAGAAGGAGAAATTCTGATCATCAGATGGGAGTAAGATGAGGCTTGCGTACCTTTACTCTTAGTTTTAGAATTTATTGCCCGAGAACATCATATACATACCGGTTGTGGTTTGATTATATGCATCTCCTGTTCTCCCTTCCAACCCTGCCTGACCACTCTCATCATATTCCTCTCCCAGCTCCAGGTCTTCTTCATTATTTTTTATAGCCCACTGAGTTCAGTTATTTCTGCCTACACACACACGGGGATGAGGCTACCAACTGGAGCACGGGCAACCCTTGGGGACATACTATCAAAGAAGACGAATTCTCCCTTTTCTCAGTGCTATATATTGCCAAAAACTCCTCAGGTAGGAGCTGATATTAAGAACTGGTAAAGCTTTCAAGAGTCAGAGCTCAGTAGGAGGTCATTGCTGGCCCACCTCATCTGCTGTCCCTTCTGACAGATGTCGTTCTGACACATCTTTACCACTGTGATGTCATCCATCAGAAGTTTCTGGCCAGAGGCAGCAGAACTTGGCAGCACTTGCATTTCAAGAAGTCAAATAAAAACATTTTCTTTACAAAGTTACCCAACTCCCGAGATTTCTTTTTTAAAACAGGAACAGATGGTCTAAAAACAGAGATGGAGAGGACAGAAACATTGATAAGAGAAACAAGGACAATTGGCCCAGATAATCATCTGATCCCACGTGGGCAAAAGTAATTAGAGTTAAAGAGGGAGGGAAGCATTGATGGCCATCACCTTTTCAACCTTAGCAGCCAGAGCCTCAAACACACACCTCTCTTGGAAAATGCAGGACCCTCTCCTTTATGCTTCAGTTTAAACTTGGGTCGTTTCTTTGATTTTGGAGATGATGTCTCTCTGTGCATCCCAGGCTGAAGCTGCACTCGTCCTCCTCCATCTTTGTCTCCAGATGCTGGTGGTACAGTCACTGCCATGCCCAGCTTTATGTTGCTTTTTCAAACCTATTTCGTGGAAGAATGGTGGTAAAATACCCTTTCCTCTGGTCTCACTTCAATCACCACTGTTTATAAAAGCTCAGCTGTATGAACACAAAGCAAAGTTGAGATCTGAGGTCTAAGCTTACCATAAATATTAAAAAAAAACTTTGCTTTCCAGCTACTATGAAGAAGCATGAAGGGAAGACAACACAAACAAATAGAAAGAGCACAAACAAACCAGTGAAAGCACAAAAATTAAGAGGATACAATAATTTTGAAAAAATAGTCCCATTCTTTGAAATGTTCTTCTACTTGAAAATATAATTCACACCTAGATAATAATCTTCAAAATCAATCTATTTACATTCTAACACTAAAAGCATAAGCATTAGAGAGCATTATTTCACCTAAATTATGGTGTAAAATATCACTTTTATAATGTTTTGGTTAAAGGGATAGATAGAAATTATTGGCATACTGCAAAGAAAAGACATTTGTTGTCTATAGCTAAGAGTCAGTCTTGTAGTGGACAATCCAGACTTTACCAACAGAAGTCAGTGTGATGGGACATGGTCTGTGGGTAAAGTGCTTGCTGTGCAAGCATTGGGGACCTCTATTCACTTCTCGGAATCCACACAAAAGAGTAGGAATGGTGTCCTGCACTTATAATCACAGTACTAGGGAGGCAGAGACAAGAGGATCTCTGGAGCTCACGGGCCAGCCATTGTGGCCTATTTGGTTGGTTCCAGGCCCATGAGAAATCCTGCTTCCCAAAATAAGTTGGATGGGTCTTGAGGAATGGCATTCAAGGTTGTCCTCTGAAATACACAGGTATGTATATACATATGCAGGTTAAAACCCACCAACATGCCGGGCAGTGGTGGCGTATGCCTTTAGTCCTAGCACTTGGGAGACAGAGGCAGGGAGATCTCTGTGAGTTCGAGGCCAGGCTGGTCTACAGAGGGATTTCCAGAACTGACTCCATAGCTACTGGGAAACCTTGTCTAGAAAACAAAGCCAAAAATAAATAAACAAAGCAACAACAACAAAAACCTTACCAACATATGACTTTGTACACAAATGTATACCCACCAACCTCCTCCACACACATGTCATGAGCATGCTTGACCTTCCTGAATCAATCCAGTTTTTCTTGACCGTCATTTATGATGATGATGTAAGATCTGGGTTGTGTTGTTGTTTTTCTCCCCTTTTATAAAAGCCTTACCTAAGTGTTGTAAATGTGATTACTTGTCATAGTAAAAAACTTCCAAGCAAGCAATTACTTTAAGATATAATAAATTTCAGTAGTCAAGCTAGAGATGGGATGGGGGTTCTTGTTTTAGAACTGATAACTCCACATGTGAGAAAGCACTCATTGTTCCAAATAAAAGGATATGCCTGCTCACATGGTACCAGTGAACAGAAGCAAGATAATGAGAGCTGGAAAGTGTTGTAGAAAGATCAACACTCAAGAAAAATGAGTAAATGGGAGCTATATAATCAGGTGGAATGTGTGTTTGTGTGTGCCTGTACATGTGCATGTGTGCACATGTGTATTGTGCACACACACATACATCAGAAGGAAGGAATTCAAAATACAACTAGTAGCAAATACTGAAAGAAGACAGTAATATTTTTATCATCCAAAAATCTGTATCATGTTCAATAAAAGGTGGGTAAATTGATCTCAAGCTATTTCTTTGTCTTATTCAATCACAAGACAATTTTCAAAAGGTGTGTGAAGTAAATAAAGCCATGACATACTCAGGCAAGCAAATGGAACTGTAGAGAATCATATTGTATGAGGTCACCCAGACCCAGCTAGACAAACATGACATCTCTCAAATCCGAGGCTCCTTGCTCTGAATCTTCAGATGTGAGTATACAACTTCAGATGAGTGAAGAAAGAAGGAAAGTAAAACCGGATGATCGCTTGGGTAGAGATGTGGGTGAGGAAAAGAGAGGACTACCGTAGGGTACAACAGATCAGACGGGAGATGTAGGGAAATGAGCGACTCTAGTTAGGGATGGGAGGGAAATAAATACGGAAGGAGAAAAGATGGTAAAAGAGCAGTAAGGGTGTCTGAAACGTCATTAGGAATCAAGCTAGTAACGATATACCTTTAAAATCCTGTAATACTTGTCAGTTTGTATATCGATATACATACATAGTTTAATAGAATTTTCTCATCTGGAAAGACAATGATCCTTCCAAGATCCAAAGTTAATCCAACAAAAAAACCCAACTCCAGCCATGAAAAGCCTTTTTTTGAATTGTTGTTCAGGGCTGTCCAAAAGAGTTTCAAAACATTACAGGCTAGTGTTATTGGGTGATTATTCCCCAGAGTTGGAAGGTAAGTCTTGAAAACACTATATACTTCAGTTACAGGGGTCAGAGACCCCCACGCTGGTACTGACCAGAATGCTGCCTCCCTTCAGACTAGATTTCATGGTACCAGAAGGCATCATGCAAGCTTCCAAAAGACAGAGGTAACTATAAACCACACTAGTGACCAGCATAGCACAGTCTTTCTAAGGGTGCAATAGCAGCACATGTAACTGGGTGGAAACTAGCAGCTCTCTAATTGAGCTTAGGATCTCTTAGTGAGAAAGAGATCATGCCTATTATAAGAAAGCTAGCGAACTCTCAAGGCTAGTAAAGATACATATCTTGAAGGTTTAGGAAACAGGCACTTTACTAAACTGGTATGATCCCTAAACTACATTTGAAATATTTGTCCTTACACCACAGATAAGTGTCTTCACACCTCATCAATGAAACTTCTCTTTGTAACAGATAGAGATCATTTCAGAAAATCACAACCAATCAAAATGCCAAATTATGGAGCCTAGTCCCAATGTATACATCTACAAAACAATTCCCATACCTAATGTTCAGAGAACACTGCAAAGAGGAGGCAGGAAGATTTTAAGAGCCAGATGACCAGGGAGTGTCCTGTGAGAGTCTGTCTCCTAGTAACGTCAGAAGTGTCATCCACAATGTCTCACCAACACAACAACCTAAACATAACCTAAACAAGGACTCTACCAATACACATACTAACATGGACAGAGGGAAAGTCAGTGGGCCTCAACCCCACACAAAGAACTACAGAGAACTAAGAAATACTCTTCCCTAGAGAAGACCACACTAAGTGGTTATCCAATGCCAAATGTTCAACACTGAAAACAAACATACAAGCAACATTATATAGACTGGGCAGTTTATATTGATATATTTGCATATAGGGCGTGAATTTGATAAAGATCAAGGATGGGCATGGAAGGGTTAGGAGGAGGAAAGTGATAAAGGAAACAATGTGATTGTATTATAATCTCAAAAACCTGAAGAAATACTTTCTTAAAAGTAATATTGAAGCTTAAATGTAAATGATGTATAGAAACTAAAAAGTTCAGCCTAAAATTGTGCTTAGTAATCTGTGGTTCTCTAATTAGAGAGCTAAAATATTGGTGATGGGAGTAGGTAACAAGCAAATACATATCTGTTATGTTTTCCAGATTTAGTTATTTGTTAATTGACAGCATCAAATTATATAATAGATGCTAAAATAAAGTTGAACAACATCTAGTGACAGGAGTGCCTGACTGCTTTTCAATTTGTGTGCATCTCTATTTTTGTGACTTTCACAGACACTTTAAACATTTTAACCTTTGTTTTCTTTGCTCTTTCCCCATTGTAGGCCTTGGAACTGCTCCCCAATTATTAAAGCTCTATTCGGAGGTGTGCTTTCTCTTTCTTCAGGACAGTCTTGTAGCCAAGATTGCCCTCAGTCTCATATGACCCCAGGGAAGAGAGCCTGTGTGGAGCTGATGTGGGCCTGACAGTGATGAGCTCAGTCATCTGTACAAGCATCTGCTATTAACAATAAACCATGACAAGGCCTCCTAAAATGTGTCTTATTTATATGATGTGATGATACCACCACCCTCACCTCCAAAGACCGTCAAGACTGGTGTCACTGTAACACCACAGACGTGGGAAATATGGGGAACAAAAAAGCATAGCTCATTATTTCTGATGTCTGTAAAAAATCAGACATGGATTTGAGAATAGAAAATAATTGTGAAAGTAATTAATATGTATTTAACAAGAGAGATGGTTTGGGATGATAACATTTAAAATTTTTTTGCTCTACTTCCTTAAGAACACATTAATCGTCAAAGAATATAATGTTAAATTCAATGGATAAAATTTCTTCAAGCCTAATAAGTGAAGAGTCATTAAGAGTATAATTTTAGCGCAGTCTGTAATGGTTGGCAGAGGTAATTCTAGCACAGTAGACTGGAGATTTAGCAGACATGAGAGTTGCCTATAGGGCTGCCTACAAAGACAGGAGGTTCTCTCCCTGAGGAATAATCCTTTAGCATTTGCATTCTCAGAGATCCTCCTTTGCAAAGCTACTTCTCTGGGTCAGGCTTCAAGACTAGCTGCTCTAAAAGGGGACTCCAGGGTCAGCTTCAATGTCACTTACATTGTCTCTGGGAAGAATTTTACAGGATACATTTTTTGGAGGGGTATGATCTTGCTAGTGTCAGTTTTCACTGGTCAGTCTACTAGATTCAAGCAGAAAATTCTTTGCCCCATATTTCGTGTTTAATATAACTAGAAGTGGCCCAACAGCTTCTATCACCTATCTATCCTGTCTGTCTGTCTGTCTATATATCTCTATTTTTTCAATGAAAAATTTTATATCAAAGGAAACAAATAAGGATAGGTGGTCCTCTGAGTTTGAACATGGATTTCTAATCATTATTTTTCTTTTTCTAGCTCAAAATCATTTCTCCCGCATACCCAGGTGGAAGACATTTCAAGAAATGGAGACCATTAAATGAGAACATAATAAAACCCAGGACAGCATGCTTCCAGGATGTTGCATGAGAAAACAGCCATGAGAGCCCAGGAGACCTCAAGGCTTACTTAGTATACTATACAGATAGGGCTTTCCAATGAAAGAGAGATCACTGACTTGGCAAAGTGATTGTGGGGTGGTGGTGGGCATGGTAAGAATGTTTTCCTGTGATCTCTGCAGTTTATAGGGGTGGCCTACTCCATGAACCTTCTAACATCAGTATCTAAACACTCATTGTGCCCCAGGGATCTAGAAAATTTTAGGTAATTGGGGCTAGACCAGCTGTACCTCTTGAGATTTCTTCTCTGAGTCATGTAGAGTGATAATTTTCAATTTACATTTGCAGAAATGCAAAGAGTTTATGTCTACCATGATAATAGAACTTTTTTTGTTATTCTCACTATGTACAACTGAAAACCATGCATAGTATGCATAAAAGAGACGTACAATGACCCTGAAAGTCAGAGAAAAGAAAGAAAACTGGCTGTAGGGCCTGTAGGTCCAAGAAATGAAGTAATTAATTCCTTGAATTTTTCTGCTGCTCCATCCATCAAACGATGCCAATCAAAGCAGTCATCTCTTGCTTGTGGCTCAGCTCAATTTCTTTGTTTTTACACAGTTCAAGACCCCTTGCCTAAGGAGTGGTGCAGTCACAATGGACTGGGTCTTTCCATATCAATTCACTTAAGAAAATTCCTCACAGAAGTGCGCATAGACCAGCCCAGTGCAAACAGTTTCTTATTGCAACTCTTTGTGGGTCATTCTTGGTTGTGTCAAGTAGACAGTTAATCCTATCACAGACATGTTCATCGCAAAGGAAAGAACGAAAAATTTAGCTAAGACAAAAATGTATAAGGAATAATGGAGTAGAAACTTCAGAATTAAAAAAAATCATAAACTTGTTATGTAGCCAAGGAGGAATACACAGATCTCCACGAATACATAGAGGAGACCCCTTGGTTGGACTGGGAGCCTGTGGACATGAGGAACTTGAGGGATTGGGTTGTGGGTGAGCAGAAGGGAGGAGTGCTGAGAAAGATAACTGGAAAGTGTGGCTTTACAGAGTCCAATAGAAGCCTGATGCAAGGGAAAATGCTAGGAGTCTACAAGGATGGCCCCAGCTAAGGTGCCTTGCAGCAGCAGATACATGGCCTGAACTGACCATCCCCTGTGATCTGAATTGGTGACTACCCTAGTTGTCATCGGAGAGCCTTCATCTAGTAACTAATGGAGGCAGATTCAGAGACCCAACGTCAAACATTGGGTGGAGCTCAGGGAGTCCTGCTGAGGACAGGGAGTAGGGATTGTAGGAAATGGTTGGGAGGGCACAGGTCAAGAGCATAGCAGGAAACCCACTGAAATTGCTAACATGGCTCATGGGCGCTCACAGTCAGAACCAACAACCAGAGAGCCTGCATGCGACCCAGCTGGGCCCTCTTCATAAATGTGCAGTTGTGTAGCTTAGTTTCTATGTGGGACTCCAGGCAATGGGGGCAAGGGCTGTCCTTGGTGCTTTGACTGGCTCTTGGGAACCTCTTTCTCATGCTGGATTACCTTGCTCAACCTGAATACAGGAGGAGGTGTTTGGTCTTAAGGCAGCTTGATATACCATAATTTGCTGAAGCCCATCCCTTCTGAAGCAGGATGGAACAGAGGGAAGGAGGGAGGATAGGATAGGAAGAAAGGAGGGAGGAGAGGCTGTAGTCCAGGTGTGAAATTAATTGATTAATAAAAAAGAAAAAACTAAACTAATAATAGTACTATAAAATTTATTGAGTTGGCTCAATAACAACATGGAAGTGACAAGATAGAATTTCAGAGCTGGGAAATAGAATCATAGAAATTACCAAATTTGAGTAATAGAGAGAAATCAGACTGAAAAAGGCAAAATAAGGAAATGTGCAGTGGGTCATATAATAGTCCAGAGATTTATAGTAGATTATAATTCCTAGAAACTTTGAAAGTTGCCTGAGAATTTTATAGAAACATTAGGTTCCAGATCTTGTCCAAGGAGAATATCTTGGGTTATTCACAGGGACCTTTACTACTTTAAGTACAGTGGCCATAAAGGAAGGAAGCAGAGGAGAAGATTTGCTGTGGAGAGAGAACAGATGATATCATGACATCAGCTGTAGGTTGCAGGGACCTAAGGAAGTGAGTATAAATTAAAGAACACAGGGGGCCTTCAAGATCAGGGCAGGGAAGCCCTAAAACCTGCAGAGAGAGGAAGTCCTACCAACAGCCTGACTTTAGCCTGTACGACTTATTTCTCACTTTGACCCAAACCCAACAAGTCTATTGTCAGGCACCACGTGTATAGCCATCAATTACATCAGGCAGAAGAAACTAACATACCATGGGGCTATGACAATAGATCTAACAGTCATGCCTCAGAGACATGGAGCAGAAAAAAAAAACCAGCATAGGATTGAAAAACTGGTTAAAAATGGATAGATTAATACCTTCCAAATTTGAGAAAAGACATAAAACTCACGACTTAAGAAACAGACCCAGAATATCACACCCCAAATAAATACTTTCCATTGTACAACAGAGTGAAAGCTATGAAAAATGGAGGCAAAATCTCTTTTTAAACAAGGAGTTAATGATACTTTTTCTACAGGAAAAACCAACAAGGATGGGGTAGATTCATCATCAAAACTTTTCACAACCAAGGAGAAACATAACAGTTTTGTTATAAAATGAGAATTATTTTGTCACTAGAAGATTTGACTTGTTCTTAAAGTACAGCCTTAGGCACAATAACTGTAAAGGTGTAATGGGGGCACACACACCTTAGCAGTAACCAAGAACTCTCAAATTGAATTTTAGACCCAAGAGGAAGAAAAACATGCTTGGTACTGGAAATCTAGCTACAACCACCACTTTACTAAAATAGCATAATCCTTAACTACATCCTGAATATTTGTCCTTATATACAGATAAGAGTAGTACTCACCCCTCATCAAGGAAATTTCTCTTTTCAACTTATGGAGACCATTGTAAAAAATTGTAACCAATCAAAATGCAGAGTTGTGGAACCCAGTCCCAATGGGTACATGTATGAAACACTCCCACACCTAAGGCTCAAGGAACATTGGGGAGAGGGAGTTTTAAAGACTGTAGGGCTAGAGGGTCATAGAGTTTGCTGTGAGATTGTGTTTCCTAGTATCATCAAGATCTATACATGTGAAATGCCACCAACTTGACTACCCTGTCCTTGACCTGAACAAGGATAACAATAGACGTGCCAAAGTGTATAGGGGAAGGAGGCCTTAGATCTATACAAAGATCTGCTGGCACCCAAGGAATGCTAAAAGTGGGAGAAATATTCTTCCCCAGGAAGATAATACCCAGACAGTCAGTCTTGGAAACACACAGACAAGTAACATTATATAGGTAACAAGTAAATTATTTGAAAATAACCTAAATAGTCTATAGCAACTTAAGGATGTACAAAGTATGAAGATGGAAAAATAAATGTGAAACTATAAAGTAAAGGAAAAAAGAGCTTATATTAATATCAGCAAAGTAGAGATCTAAGAAAGCACAATTTACTATGTACAAAAAAGAATATTATGTGATAAATGAAGTGTCAGTACATCTGGAAATTTTAGCAGACCATAAGTGTGTATGCACAAAATAACCATTACAAAATAAGCAAATCCAAATCAATACAAGTTAAAGAAGAAAAAATTTAGTATTGCATATTGTTTCATCAGTAAGACAATGAACAGAAACTCAATAGAGATACTACAACAGTACGACCAACCAACATGATTTAATGTGTCAATAGATGGCCCCACTGAAAGAGTCCAATCAATACTTTCTGCCAACTTGGATGATACACAAAAATGTGTCACATGTTCAGGCATAAAATAGATCTCAACAGAGCTATTGGCATTTTATGGCTTCTGGGACAGGGAATGACCGTTTTCTTTAATGGTGTGAATCCTGGTCTTTTGATTAACTCTCCAAGGTAAGCCACACACCTGGGAGTACTCAGTCAAGAATTACTAAAAAATTATAAAATATAAGCATTAACAAAGATAGTAGAATGAAAATCTTAGGAAGCGTGTTCTCTGACCATCATGGATGAAATGAGAAAGACAAACCAGAACAATATCAGGAAATCTCTCAGTGACAGGAACACAGCAACACTTCTAAACAGCACAGATTTCGAAGAGGAAATATGAAGAAATTTACAGCACTGAATGCATATAATTGACAAGTACAAACACTTAAAACTAATAACTTACATTTTTCTCACCAGAATTATAAAACATGAGCAATATAAACTCAAACAAAAAATGGGAAAATTATTTAAAAAGGAAAATTTCAGTGAAACAAAACATTGAAAAACAATAGAGAATAGGAAATGAAATAGTATGTTCTTTTACAATATAAATAAAATTGGAACAACCTCTCATAAGGCTACAAGAAAAGAAAAGGCAAATTAACTACATTTGAAGAAAAGGGTATTACTCCTGAATTCAAGATAATATTAGAAAGCCTCTGAATTATTCCATGTAAATGCTATTAACAAATTGCATAAAGTGGACAAATTCCTCAATAATTTAAATATCCACAACTAACACAATATGAAGGACAAGTGAATAATATTGCCTTATCGAGCATCATGCTCCATCTACACCATGAAGTCCTAGCTCTGAGCATTTCAGAATGTGACAGTACCTCGAGGTAGGTGCTCTGAAGAGGTGTTTCAGTTAAAATTTAGTTGTTATGGAATACTCTAATGCACTGTGATGTGTGTCGATTTGAGAATAGGAGACTTTATGCAGAGAATCCCAGGCTGCTTGTGTGAAGGCAAAATGATCTTGTGAGGAGACTGTGCTAATCAAACTGAGAGACCTCAAGACCAACCAAACAGCTCGATCATGGATGTCAGCCTCCTGAACTTTGAAAATCTTTGTCTTTTTTCTTTTCTCTTCTTTTTTCCTTTCCTTTTCTTTTGCTTCTTTTCCTTTTTCTCTCTTTTCCTTCCTTCCTTCCTTCCTTCCTTCCTTCCTTCCTTCCTNTTCTTTCTTTCTTTCTTTCTTTCTTTCTTTCTTTCTTTCTTCAAGACAGGGTTTGTTTGTGTAGCTCTGACTGTTCTGGAGCTTATTCTTTAGTAGACCAGGCTGACCTTGAACTCACAGAACAGCCTTTTTTTTTTAACCTCCCAAGTGCTGGGATTAAAGACATGAAGTGACAGCACCTGGCATTTTTATGGTAATTACACCACTCAGTCTGTAGTAGTTTCCTATGAGAGCACTAGGATAATGAACTAGTTTGCAGTTTTCTCACTGCTGTCATCAAAAAATCAAAAATCAAGTTGCTGACAAGAAGCAACTGGAAAGATGAAGGGTTTGTTTTGCTCACAGTTTGAGGCTGTACACTCCATCATACCATGAAGTCATTGTGTGAAGAGCTCAAGACAACTGTCCACAATCCATTCACAGTCGGAAAATAGAAAGATATGAAGGTTTATGCTTGCCTGACTTTTTCCTTTCAACTTGGTGGAGGACCTCAGCCCATGGAATTATACCTCACACACTGAGGGTGGATCCTCCCATCTCAAGTAACCTAATCTAGATAATCCTTCTCAGATCTGAATAGGTTGTTTCTTGTGTGACTCTAGATTCTGTCAAGTTGGTCATCAATCAGCACCACATAAGTATTAAAATGATTGATTTCACCAGCACCACCTCAGCACCTCTCTGGGTCATAGGCTGGAACTGCACAGAGTGAACCAATAGGTGAGTGACCAGCACCTCAGTTGGAAAACCCAGTCTCTAGGCCCTAAGCACAGGGGTAAAAGCCCAGGCCCTCGGCAGGAAAGTCTTCTGCAAACAGGCTGCCACAGCACCCTACACTGGACCCTGTAATCCTCAAGCTCCACTCATCCCCCGTGACCTCAGTGACTCTCTGGGATACAGACTGCAAGTGAATAGAGCAGAACAAGAAGTGAGTGACCAACCCCCCAAGCTGGACAACCCAGTCTCTGGGCTCTAGGTCCTGGGGCAAAAATCAGGGCCACTCCCTCACATAACTCAGACGCCCTAACCTGCCAGCAGCAAAGCCTCCTGAAGGCAGGCAGCTCCAACATCCTGCACTGGACCCTGTAATCTACATATCCCACTCCAACGCCAAATCCACCCATCCCCCGAGACCTCAGCAGCTCCCTGAGCCACAGATAGTGACTGCACAGAATGAACCAAGAGTATCTCCCTGAGCCACAGACAGAAGCTTAAACAATCTGGCCAAGAGAGGATCACTGAGACATAGACACCAACTGCAAGGACTGGAACAAGAGAAACAACACTGCCTGCACCAATTGGAGGAAGAGATGGGTAGGCGCCAATGTAAGAATACATTGAACATCCTAAAGAGCAATATGGCAACACCAGAACCTAGTGGTCCTACAGCAGGAAGACCTGAATATTCTAACCCCAAAGAAGCAGATGCAAGACCAGACTATTATACACAGAAAAAAAAATTCAATCAACATAGAAAGAGAAAAGATATTCCATGACAAAACCAGATTCAAATAGAACTTATCCACAAATCCACCACTACAGAAAGTACTAGAAGAAAAACTCCAACCCAAGAAGTTAGATGTATCCCCAAAACATAGGCAACAGATAACTTCATACCAGCAAACCCCAAAGAAGGGAAACACACAAACATTACCACTGAAAATAACAGGAATTAACAATCACTGGTCATTAATATCTCTTAATATCAATGGACTCAATTTACCTATAAAAAGACACAGGCTAAGAGAATGGATACAAAAACAGGACCCATCCTTCTGCTGCATACAAGAAACACACCTCAACCTCAAAGGCAGACATTACCTCGGAGTAAAGAGTTGGGAAAAGATTTTCTTTTTTTTTATTGATTTTTATTGAGCTCTACATTTTTCTCTGCTATCCTCCCTGCCTCTCCCCTCCCAGCTTCAACCGTCCCCTAAGGTCCCCATGCTCCCAATTTACTCAGGAGATCTTGTCTTTTTCTACTTTACATGTAGATTAGATCCATGTAAGTCTCTCTTAGTGTTCTCATTGCTCTCTAAGTTCTCTGAGATTGTGGTTTGTAGGCAGGTTTTCTTTGTTTTATTTTTAGAAACCACCTATGAGTGAGTACATATGATAATTGTATTTCTATGTCTGGATTACCTCACTCAAAATAATGTTTTCTAGCTCCATCCATTTGCCTGCAAAATTCAAGGTGTTGTTATTTTTT